>CM066036.1:437126971-437381683 GCA_033557465.1 Ichthyophis bannanicus | reverse complement strand
GCCCACAGTGCCCTGTGCTGCACTGGGTTCCCCAGCACTCTCCCCCCCCCACACATCCCCCGCCTCCCCCCTGCCACCTCCCACCCACCCTCCACACCCTCCTCCACCCCTCCCCCCACACTCACATCAGACACACCCTCTCCCTCCCCTGCCACCCCGCCACCCACCCCTTCCAAGCCCCCATCAGCCCCCTCCTCCGCTGCACTCTCCACCGGCTCTTCATCCTCCTCCTCGGCCTCCACCTCAGCTTCCTCCTCCACCACCACCACCACCACCTCCACCTCTGGGGCATGGTGGGCAGGGGGCGCCTCAGGGCATAGGCAGATGTGGTGGCCTCTTCATCGTTGTCATCACCCTCTGTGGAAGATGACAGTCATCAGCACATTATCAAGTGTGTCACATAATACATGTACATATGCAGGCACCACACAGGCTGGTGGGCCAATGTGAAATTTGTTACTGGGCAGCAAGGTTGCCAATACTCACCGTCATGCTCTGACTGCACCGCCCTCTGGAGGCGGGCAAGGTAGTCACTGTGATGGAGCCGCAACTTTCGCCCCTTCTTCCAGAGATCCTCTACCTGTGGATGTGAAAACAATGTGTGGGGGCATCAGTGACTGCTTACCTCTGGTGGGTGGGCAACATAAACATCTGTGTGGCCAGCATCTTGATGCTCCTGCTCCACTGCTGTGTGTGTCATGTACAGCATAGTTAGTCACCTGTAACAGGAGGTCTCCAGGAACACCAGGAATAATTCTTCACATGTGGGTAGCGTCGGTACCAACTGAGCCTGTGTGGGAACGCTCCCCTGCATCCTATATGAAAGCTTTTGGGAGCATCCCACAGTGCGTGCGTGCTGCCTTCCCGCCTTTCCCAACTGCTTCTCTCCAGTTGAGTTTAAAGCTGACACAAAGAGAGAGAGAGAGATAGGGAAAGAGAGAGAGGGAGAGAGAGAGAGAGAGAGAGAGAGACAACCTGCTAGGAGAGATGGGTGGGTTGTGATGACCTCATCCTGCTGTTCCCGGAGATCACCTGTTACAGGTGATTAACTATGCTATCACCAGGAACAAGCAGGACGTAGTCGTCACATGTGAGGACACCCTAGATGTAGCTGCCAGGGAAGGATCCCCAGAGTGGTGAGGGCCTGTGGAGGGCTTCCACTTCCTCCCATGGATCTCTGGCATCCTGTAAGAGAGGCGGCTAGGAGTGGATTACGCATGGATGAGGTGTTGGAGAGCAGCCTGACCAACCATAGCATGCCTGCGGGAGCCTTTATCCAAGCAGTAGTGGGCCGTGAACCGAGGACCAGGTAGCTGCTCCACAAATGTCATTAATATAGATGGAATAGAGGTGAGCCCGTGAGGCTGCCATGACTCTCACATTGTGAGCGGGAACATGGGCCACCAGTGAAAGGTGTTAGCTATGATAGATAAAAGGTAATACATTGAGCAATCCAGTTGGATAGAGATCTTTTTGAAACTGCTGTACCCAAATGCAAAGGATCAGAGACTCAGAATAGCTGAGGGGACCTTCTGTGTTGCTGGGTCCTCTGCAGATGAAAAGCCACAGCTCTTTTACAGTCCAAGGTATGAAGAGTCTTCTCTGCATTTGAAGCATGCGGCTGTTGAAAGACTACAGGTAACTACACCTCTTGTTTCAAATGAAAGGAGGAATCCACCTTAGGCATGAAGTGTGGATGTCTCCTTAGGATTACCTTATCATGGTGAAACGGTGTGTAAGGTGGATCAGCCACTAGAGCTTGAAATTCACTGATACGACTTGCTGATGTGATTGCAAGAAGGTATTTTACTTTCCAGGTCAGAGACTTTAAGGAAGTAGTGTCTAAGGGCTCTGAAGGCAGCAGCATACGCTGGCCTAGAAGCAGTTTGGGATCCCATGCCTCTGGAGGTGGTCTAAGGGCAGGTTTCGGTAGATGCAGGCCTCTCATGATTCCGGATATGAGAGGATGGGATGAAATGGGTTGTCCATTGATGGGTTCAGAAGGAGCAGCAATAGCACTTAAATGGACTCTGACTGACTCAGTTTGGAGACCATTGTTTGATAAGTAATGGAGTTTGTCCAAAACATGTTTATATATGGATGACAAGAGGGTTGAAGGCCTTTTGTTATCACCAAATGAAATGTCACGTCCACCTGATGGCATAGGACTGCCCTGTGGAAGGTTTCCTGTAAGCATAACGGACATCATGCACTTCCTGAGTGAGGGGAGGGCCAAAGCAGTTACAGCCTTCAGTAGCCAGGCTCTGAGGTGCAGAGACGGGGGGTTTGTATGCCATACATTCCCCTCCTCCTGCGACAGTAAGTCTGCAGCTGACCCTACGTACAGGTGTGGAACCTGGGACAGATGTAGAAGCAGAGGGTATCACACCTGGTGTTGCCAGCGTGGGGCTATGAGGATCATGTTGCCTCTGTCCCTCAGGAGTTGGAATAGGGTCTTGGCAATCAAGGGAATGGGAGGAAAGGCATATAGGCATTCCTGCCCCCAGTTGAGGAGGACAGCATCCCTCGCTTGGCAGCTCTGAGCTGGGATTCGTGAACAGAACCGGGTAGGTTTGGCATATGATGGACTTGCAAAGAGGTCTGACTCTTGAGTTCCCCAGAGTTGCAATACTCTACAGAGTTGGTCCATGTGTAGAGACCATTTGTGCGGAAGCAGAACACGACTGAGTTTGTATGGCTAAGAGTTCGGATTGCCAGGGAGATAGACTGGCAGGAGATGGATCTGCTGCTCTCTGGCAAATGACCACAGTTGAAGAGCTTCGTTGTAAAGGGACAGAGAGCCTGTTCCTCCTTGTTTGTTCACATAGACCTTGGCTACCTGATTGTCTGCGTAAAGTAGTATTCTATTGGCCTGTAGAAGGGAATGGAAGACATGAAGAGCCAGGCAAATTGCTCAGAGCTCAAACAGATTGATGTGGAAATGACTCTCCTGACAATTCCAGGTGGCTTGGGTGGAGGTGTCCAGTACATGTGCAGCCCACCCCACTTTGGAGGCTTCTGTTGTTAATGTGATCTGAGGAGGGGTTTGCAGGAAAGGTGACCACTCCAGTAGGTTTTGTGCTGACCGCCACCAGTCCAGGGACAGGGTATGGCGGTATGAGTTTACTATCACATCTGAGAGACAGCCTGTTGCTTGCGTCCACTGGGAAGAGAGGGCCCATTGGGCTGGTCTCATGTGGAGACAAGCATAGGGGACCATATGCACCGTAGATGCCATGTGACCCAGCAGCTGATGCATCTCTCGAGCCGAGAGGTGAGTCTTTTGTAGTGCTGTCCAAACACGTTGCACAATGCGAGGACAGCGAGGCTGAGTCAGGTAGGTCTTTGGCAGTCTGGTATCTAGCCTTGCTCCTATGAACTCCAGCGTTTACGTGGGAGTCAGAAAGGATTCCTGGAGATCTCTGACAGGGCCTAGATATTGGAGTCCACACATTGTGTACGAGAGAGAGGCCTGGGCATGTGTTTGTGACTGTGCCTGGATGAGGCAGTTGTCCAAGTAGGGGCACAAAAATATTCCCCTGGTATGGACCAAACCGGCTACCACAGACATGCACTTTGTGAATACTCTGGGTGCTGAGGCAAGGCTGAAGGGAAAACTTTGTTTTGATAGTGGTTTCCTTGATGGAGGAACCAAAGGAACTTTCGCTGTGCTTGTTGGCAGAGAAGATGGGTGTACGCATCCTTGTGATCTAGAGAACAAAGGCAGTTCTGCCTGTGTAGGTCAGGAAGTATGTTTCCTAGAGAAATAATTTTGAATGTCTGTTGGAACAGGAACTTGTTCAGTTCTCTGAAATCTAAGATGTGTCTGTGACCTCATTTTTCCGTTGGTATGAGGAAATTGAGGGGGGGGGGGAGAACCCAGAACCCTGTTGGAGATGAGGTACCTCTTCCATTGCTCCTTGAGGTAGAAGATGTTTTACTTCTGGATTCAGTTTGGGGGACGTTTGCAAACTGAATGTCCTTACTATTGTAGGAGGCGGCAGGCTATGTGAATGACGCCTGTACCCTCTTCTATGATGGACAGAGTCCAGGGTTCTGATGTTATTTGCCTCCATCTGTGGATGAGGTGACCTAATCTTCCTGGGATTGTTGACGGTTGCTTCCCCTGGAGGGCCAGGAATGGCAGGTACTCCATCACAGAGTCAAAGGCCCTGTGGGGGCTGAGGCTGCTGGGTCTGCTGAGGCAGAGTAGCTCTCGGCTTTCTCTGCTTAGTAGATTGTTGACCCTTTCTAGCAGCTTGTACTGCAGGTTGTCCTTGCTGAGCATAGGACTGATAGTATCCTTTCTTTTTGGAGAGGAAGCGCTTTTCTAAGGCTCTCATCTTTGCAGGATCTACAATATTTGAAAGCCTTGTCAAGGTATAATTGTCCTGCCGGTTTTTCAAAACCCGTTTTCACCACTACAGGGGGTGTTGGCCAGTTTATCCTGTACCCAGTGTTCCAGGTGAGAGGCTTGCAGCCAGCCAAGTTTCCTTGCCCCAATAGCAATGGCAGAGACTCTGCCTATGCATGAAAAACAGTCAAAAGCTGCCCTGTTCACAACTTTTGAAATGTTCTGGGCATGCTTGACAGGTGCTACGTAGTAGTGACCTCTGTGATCTGGGAGATGTGGACTTACCAGTTGTAGATCTCGTGTGACCTCCGTCAGGGACATTCCCATGTACATGATATAGGAACCTGTCCTGTCTGAAAGCTTGAATGTATGGACGACACAGCGACCAAAAGCATCTAATGTCTTACACTCCCTACCAGGAGGGTTGGTGGCATGTTGTTTGTAATGTTTAATTCTCCTCATAGCACACTCCACCATGATGGAGTGATCAGGGAGGTGTCCTTTCTGCAAACCAGGGGACGGAGGCACACGATACATAGTAGGCACATGTGAGAATGTGGAGAGGTGGTAAGAGGAATCTTCCACATTCTCAAAAGAGGATTCCTTAAGATCTGATGTATTGGCAGGATGTCTGCCTCCTTTGGAGTTTGGTGATATTGGTGAATCTCTGGCTCCCGTGGCCTGTGCTCACATTGAGTTACTAATGAAATGGAAAGGCCCTTGACTACATGTGTGTGGAGATCCAGGAAGGACATATCCTGAGGAGGGGACAATCTCCTCTTGGGAGAGGCAGGCTTGTCCTGGAGAGGTACATCGTTACCCTCTGAGCTGTCAGAGTCATCAGACCCCTCAGGAGATTGGATGTATCTTCTCTACGGAGGCTCAGGTAAAGTGAGGTATCGGTACCAATTGGCCTCAGTATCGGAGTGACACGGTACCGGTGTGTTGATACCGGTACTCATCAGCACCAAAGGTGCATTTGCCAATGCCGGTCCTGCAATTGCTGCACATACCGGTGCTGGACCTTGCAGGGTCTGGGGTGGAACCAAGGTCTTTGATGCCGCAAGGAGAGCTGCCAGACTGCGTTCGATGGCCACGATCCTCTGGTCAATCAACACTGCCGATGTCTGTGTATGAATACTGGCCAAAGCCAGGACCCCAGAGCATAGCACCAGGTGTTCGGACCAGGTTGAGGCCTCCAGAACTTTATGGAGTCCCAAAGTGCCTTTGGAGGCCAGGGACTCCCACTGGGGCTGTTTGCCCGGAGCGTGCTCCTCAAGGGAAATGCCAGTGGCAGTCCGATATTTGGAGGGGGATCTACCCTTTCAGGAATGGACAGATTTGCCTGAGATCCACGGGAGGAAGAGGAAGCCCTTGACGACATGGCTGCCACCGAGGCCACGTTGGAGGGAAAGAGGGTACCGAGCTTGGCTGCTCTGTTCTGCCAACCACTCTTGGATAACATCCCACAGGCCAAACATTCAGACATGCATTGATCTGGCCATTAGCATTTGCGACACCAATCATGGTTGTCAGTGACTGAGAAGGTACCGGCACATTATCAGCATATGTTCTGCAGCTGAGGAGTGCTTTTCCATGATGGAGGAGGGATTAGGGCCTAATGCCAAACCGGGGGGAGACCTACAAAGGGGATTGTTGCTCTTTTGTTAAAAAGGTTTGTTTGTGTGAGGGAATCTGACCTTTTAGAAAATAAAATTACAAGACCAGTGGTACCAGTAAAGAAAAACAGGCAGACACTGCCACAGGAGTGGCACTACAATAGCTGTTTTTCAACAATGACAGGAACAATGACCTGCTGGCTCTGTGGAAAACAATGAACTGGAGAGAGCCATTTGGGAAAGGCAAGATGGCAGCACACAGGCGCTGTGGGGTGCTTCCAATAGCTTTCCTATTGGACACTGGAGAGTGTTCCCACGCAGGCTCCATCGGTACCGATTATACCCACATGTAAGGACTACTTCCTGCTTTGCTTGTTCCAGGCGATTACCTGTTCCCAGTGCCACCTGCATGCGTAGCTGTGTCTCTGGACGTGTGTGCAGTGACACCTATGTGCAGTGTGCCTGGCACCCTGAACACATCATTCCAGTCCCCTGTGGCCCCCTTGCATGACATTGCATGACCATGCCACATTTGGATTGCCAATGATGGTGTCCATGGTAACCCCCCTAACCCCATATGTGGTCTGGTGAACACATTTGTGTTGTCATGATCTACGCACATCCTCGGACCCAACCCCACTGGCAACATGATATCCTAACAATCATGGGTGCTGTGTCCATACCTGGAACATTGTGTGGGTGGCCCTATTCACCTTGCCAGGGGCCACTACCATGACATTTGGGTTTCTACAAGGCCCAGGATAGTAATGCTTGACCCACTACAAGCATTGTGTAACGTGTCTCTCTTGGGGATACTGCTAGGTACGTATAACCTAGTTTGGCCACTGTTGCAAAGATCATACTGGGCGTGAAAGACGAGGGTGTGACCCAGTATGGGCTATCTTGTGTTGTTATGTTCCTATGACCTGGGCCTTGTATGCTTACGACAGGTGTGGTTGCCAACACCAGGGGCAGGGGCCATTGCACCAGAATAGGCTATTGCCACCTGTGCTCATGTCAGGGTTTCTTTCTGTGCTGTGCAACCACAACAGGTGCATGTATCCTTCCAACACCATCAGTAATGTTCATCTGCAACAAGGTTTTGGATTCGTAGCAAGTGGGCAGATGTGTGACCTGACTCAGCATACAGTTATGGGGACATGGCTCTGTTACAGGCCTTTGTACTCAGATGTCATAGCTCATGGGGGTGGGGTGCTGTTACACACATCCACATCTGCACCTAGCATACCATCTGGATACATCAAAGACATGTGTGATGAGGTGCTGACCTCACAGACTACGGGAGATGTGCAACCTACCTGCCATAACCTAACACAATATCTGAATAACATACCCACCATTGCAATCAGGTCTCTGGCCCCCTGGGGGTTGGGTGTCCTAGCACACATCATCAGCTCCATACACCATAGCAACAGGGTGACTGACAGTACACCTTACACAGGTCTCAGGACTCCTGGGGATAGGGAGAAAGTATAGAACTGTCTTTGCACACAGAACCATATCACCAGGGTGAGTGATAGCCCACTTTGATGGCCTCTCAGGACTCCTGGGGATAGGGAGAATGTATTCAACTGTCTAGGCACACACAACCATATCACCAGGGTGAGTGATAGCCCACTTTGATGGGCTCTCAGGACTCCTGGGGATAGGGAGAATGTATTCAACTGTCTAGGCACACACAACCATATCACCAGGGTGAGTGATAGCCCACTTTGATGGGCTCTCAGGACTCCTGGGGATAGGGAGAATGTATAAAACTGTCTTTGCGCACAGAACCATATCACAAGGGTGAGTGATAGCCCACTTTGATGGGCTCTCAGGACTCCTGGGGATAGGGAGAATGTATTCAACTGTCCAGGCACAAAGAACCATGTCACCAGGATGCCTGACAGCCCACTTTGATGGGCTCTCAGGACTCCTGGGCATAGGGAGAATGTATAGAACTGTCTAGGCACACAGAACCATATCACTAGGGTGAGTGATAGCCCACTTTGATGGGCTCTCAGAACTCCTGGGGATAGGGAGAATGTATTCAACTGTCTAGGCACACAGAACCATATCACCAGGGTGCCTGACAGCCCACTTTGATGGGCTCTCAGGACTCCTGGGGATAGGGAGAATGTATAGAACTGTCTAGGCACACACAACCATATCACCAGGGTGCGTGACAGCCCACTTTGATGGGCTCTCAGGACTCCTGGGGATAGGGAGAATGTATAGAACTGTCTAGGCACACACAACCATATCACCAGGGTGCCTGACAGCCCACTTTAATGGGCTCTCAGAACTCCCGGGGATAGGGAGAATGTATTCAACTGTCTAGGCACACAGAACCATATCACCAGGGTGCCTGACAGCCCACTTTGATGGGCTCTCAGGACTCCTGGGGATAGGGAGAATGTATAGAACTGTCTTTGCACACAGAACCATATCACCAGGGTGAGTGATAGCCCACTTTGATGGGCTCTCAGTACTCCTGGGGATAGGGAGAATGTATACAACTGTCTAGGCACACACAACCATATCACCAGGGTGCCTGACAGCCCACTTTGATGGCCTCTCAGGACTCCTGGGGATAGGGAGAATGTATAGAACTGTCTTTGCACACAGAACCATATCACCAGGAAGAGTGATAGCCCACTTTGATGGGCTCTCAGGACTCCTGGGGATAGGAAGAATGTATTCAACTGTCTAGGCACACACAACCATATCACCAGGGTGAGTGATAGCCCACTTTGATGGGCTCTCAGGACTCCTGGGGATAGGGAGAATGTATAGAACTGTCTAGGCACACAGAACCATATCACCAGGGTGCGTGACAGCCCACTTTGATGGGCTCTCAGGACTCCTGGGGATAGGGAGAATGTATTCAACTGTCTAGGCACACAGAACCATGTCACCAGGGTGCCTGACAGCCCACTTTGGTTGGTTCTCAGGACTCCTGGGGATAGGGAGAATGTTTAGAACTGTCTAGGCACACAGAACCATATCACTAGGATGAGTGATAGCCCACTTTGATGGGCTCTCAGAACTCCTGGGGATAGGGAGAATGTATTCAACTGTCTAGGCACACAGAACCATATCAGCAGGGTGCCTGACAGCCCACTTTGATGGGCTCTCAGGACTCCTGGGGATAGGGAGAATGTATAGAACTGTCTAGGCACACACAACCATATCACCAGGGTGCCTGACAGCCCACTTTGATGGGCTCTCAGGACTCCTGGGGATAGGGAGAATGTATAGAACTGTCTAGGCACACACAACCATATCACCAGGGTGCCTGACAGCCCACTTTGATGGGCTCTCAGGACTCCTGGGGATAGGGAGAATGTATAGAACTGTCTTTGCACACAGAACCATATCACCAGGGTGAGTGATAGCCCACTTTGATGGGCTCTCAGGACTCCTGGGGATAGGGAGAATGTATTCAACTGTCTAGGCACACACAACCATATCACCAGGGTGAGTGACAGCCCACTTTGATGGGCTCTCAGGACTCCTGGGGATAGAGAGAATGTAGTCAACTGTCTAGGCACACACAACCATATCACCAGGGTGAGTGATAGCCCACTTTGATGGGCTCTCAGGGCTCCTGGGGATAGGGAGAATGTATTCAGCTGTCTAGGCACAGAGAACCATATCACCAGGGTGCCTGACAGCCCACTTTGATGGGCTCTCAGGACTCCTGGGGATATGGAGAATGTATAGAACTGTCTAGGCACACAGAACCATATCACCAGGGTGCGTGACAGCACACTTTGATGGGCTCTCAGGACTCCTGGGGATAGGGAGAATGTATTCAACTGTCTAGGCACACAGAACCATATCACCAGGGTGCCTGACAGCCCACTTTGATGGGCTCTCAGGACTCCTGGGGATAGGGAGAATGTATAGAACTGTCTTTGCACACAGAACCATATCACCAGGGTGAGTGGTAGCCCACTTTGATGGCCTCTCAGGACTCTTGGGGATAGGGAGAATGTATTCAACTGTCTAGGCACACAGAACCATATCACCAGGGTGAGTGACAGCCCACTTTGATGGGCTTTCAGGACTCCTGGGGTTAGGGTGGATTGGAAAACAGCAACAGCAGCATATTCCATACCAGCAGGGGTGTTTGGACTTTATGGCCAAGTGGGGGTAGGGCAGATGTTTTAGACTGCTGGGCCACACACACGCATATCACCAATGGGACTAACATACCATTTTGGGCACGTTTCACAGCCCCTGGGGGTGGGGCAGATGTTTTACCCTGCAACTGCAGACCCCATCATACCAGCAGGATGTTTAGAAACCCTTCTTAGTCTGATCTATGGGCTACCTGTGTTACGGTGTGTTGTAGCATATCACCAGCAGCAGCTGCCATGACACCAGGATGGCATCAGGAACTCTGTGAACAGGTCCTTAGCCCCCTGGGTACAGGGCAAACCACTCAGATGTGATATATAGACAATATGGCATGTGGATTTACCTGATACACATCACTGAGATAGACTACCTACACACATCAGCATGCACAGCTACAATCAACACTGGATATATATATGTGGATCTACTGACCTGTCCCCATACACTTACCTCATGTGGGTAATCAGCCAGACGATTATAACGCTGGGTCAGCCGATCCCACGCCCTCCGGACCCTGATCTGGCCCTGATGCCTGGATGAACCAGGAAACAGCTTGTGCTGCCTCACAGCAATCAGCTGTGCCAGGCAGCGTAGCTCCTGGGTGGTGAAGGCAGGCTTCCTGGATCTGGTTGCCATGTTCTACACTGTCACCAATGAGGAACGCATGCACGACGCAACATGCGCACATGCGCAGCACCCCACCTGCGCATGCATACCACAACATGCGCGCACATGCACGCCATGCTGCACGCAGTTGGGCCCGCGCCGCGTGCATCTTTTTGCCGCACAGGGTATGGTGTCGCCAACAATATTTATACAGATCGATGATGCAGACAGACATTGTACTGATGTGTCTGACATTTAAAAACAAAATTAGAAGTTTTCCTTGTTGTTTACACACTTGGGTCTCAAACCCACCACCACTGGTTCCTAGGGTACTGTTGGAACCGGTGTGCTATGCGTTTTCATATAACAATGATTGGCTAAACAGTTACACCACGGAGTCCTGAGAGCCCATCAACGTGGGCTGTCACTCACCCTGGTGATATGGGGTTGTGTGTGCCTATGGGGTATATTCATTAATCCATCTTAATGTGAATCCAGCAATGATGTGCAGGATGCCATGAGGGGGGGGGGGGAGGGGGCCTTCTGGGCTAAACGTTGGACTCATGCAATAGGTTCTGTACCGCACATTATGACACAATGGAGGTAGGTGTAGCACATTACTGTGTGTTAATCCTAGGCATGTGTGCTGGCATACAGACCTAGTGGAGGTAGGTGTAGCACATTGGTTAACAAATTGCCTGATGGTACAGAGGTCATGGGTTCAATGCCACATTGCGGCTTTTGCATATGACTGCCTGAGACATTACCCTTTAATATCAGCAGTGCTTTGTGAGGAATTTTGATTTTTGTTTTTAATTCTGCTGCCAGCAAACACACCCTTCCATTGGCATAACCTAAAGTGCCACATCATGCACCCTATGCGGCACTCCTGAGGACACATAATAAGGTGCACTGTCCAACATGGCACCTTATAATGTTCCCTTTGGGGCACCTTATAGGGCGCTTTGGAGGCACCTTCAGGCTACAGCACTGAGGGTGTTGTTGGTGGCAGCACCAATTTAAATTATAAAAAAAAAATTCCTCAGACAGCCCTATCACATAACCCCACTGTGGGATCAAACCCATGACTTCTGGCTCCACAGGTAGTGCAGTCACCCGTGGGCTACATCTCCATAGCTGCTAACAAACTCCTGGCTGCCTACAGTTGGACTGCAGCCCACCACACAAACTGTCTGCTGTGGTTGTCAGGATAGGGTTAAATCACACATACCCATGATGCACTGCACATGTAAATCAGCAGTCTACAGATAACCACAGGATGGGGTATGCACCCCCGCACCACCTCAGCCTGGTAGGGAGTACTGAGCATGTGTGTTACTGGCACAGATAGGTACTGACCATCACATTGTGCGGGTCCTGTGCTCACCCTGAGGGTGAGGTGGGCCACCCAGCACCATGTCCACAGCACGTGGCTTAGCTGAGATAGGCTATGGTGCGAGTCCCCATCAGTGCCAGTGTGTGATGGGTTGGTCTTGCGGCTACACTGCCAAATACACCTGTGTCCATCTTTGATTTCTCAGTCAAGTTTAGTCCTTGAGCACTTTGATGCACCCAGAATAGTGCGTATTCTGTGTGGGTGCCATGGCCACATGATTTATGTGACAGGGAGGGCCGGGGGGCCGGGCCAGCTCTTTGGACCCATAGGCGGATTCTGTAGTACCACCCAAACTGCCCTCTGGAGCTCAGGATCTCCCACCAACAGATCCACATTCTACATCATTGCAATGGTGCTGGTAGAGGGGACCATCAACCTCAGTTGAGCTGGGGGACAGACAACATACAGGGCAGTTCATGCATTTCTGTACACATCCATACGGTGATAGCAGACAGACAGGAGGCCTGGAAATGTTCAGCTGCCCACCACCACTATCTGACATTCTCCAGCAGCGAGCACAGCGAATCTGCAGCCGCTGCACCCTGCAAGGTGTTCCAGCCTCACACATACTAACTGCAAACAGTCTGCTAGCTAGTCCATAGTGCATATTACTGGAAGAAATGTGTGCACCCAAAACCGGGATGTCAGCACACCCACCAAGCAGATAGGTTAGTGATTGGGCCCCAAAAAACAACAACCCATAGATATCATTGGAAAGAGATGCTATTAGCATTATGGGGGACCTAGCCATGCCATGGTGACTGCTCAGTCAGGGTGAGAGTGATCTCCCAGCAGGACATGCAGGGGCCACCCTGTCCGTGCAGGTGATGGCCGGCCACTACAATGTCCCAGCCATTGCCCTATGCCCTGTGCTCATGCATCCTGCCCAGGCCACCCTGTCCGAGCTATACCCACAGTACCTTGCTCCTCATTATGCACATTGGCAAGCTAACACTGGACACAGTGCAAACAGTGTGGGCTGAGTAAGGTGTTGCAACCACCACACACTGGATGGACAGACACACACTCCCACACCTATGCCAGCATTGTGCTACTATAGAGAGCTTTTGCAGTCCAGGCCAACTCACCAGTCCTGCACACAGCGCAGGCATGGCTATGGTATGCAATACTGTTGGGGTCACTCCCCAGGGTGGTGAACACTGTCAGAAACCAGACCTGAAACACACTCCACAGACATCAGAGATATTGGTATGATACAGCTCAATCAGCATATTGTGCTTAACTTAGGAATTGCTATCTGCCAGTAATCATAGCAACCTTTTGATATATGTGTACCATATTCCCAGGTTTATGGTGGCATTGGTAAGGCATGCACGTACTAGTATTGTGAGATGTACGCAAGGCCCAATATCCTGCCTCTCTGTGGGCTTTCGATAATGGAGCCTGTGGGTGCGGTTCTTTCTGCTCCTGTTGGCCGCTGCTCTAGGGCAGAGGTCCACAACTCCAGTCCTGGTGGGCCAAACACTGTTCATGTTTTCTTGCTGTCCCTAATGAATATGCATGAGATACATCTGCATACCATGGAGGCGGCGCATGGAAATGAAGCACACACATCTTTATTAAATACAGCATATACGTGAATGATTTGTGACCCTCCAGGACTGCATTTGGGGGACTCTGCTCTAGGTAATGCGCATGTTTCTGGTGTCTGTGCTCTGTAGGGTAAAATGTAGATGTTTTGGGCATGTTTACGTTATATGCACTAAAGGTTCTGTCTGTATTATCACATTTTTGTGGTGGGTAAAATGTGTGGACTGGGATGGCAGGAGCCCCAGCTGGGACTTAAACCTGTGACCTTCTGCTCCTGAAGGCACTGGCTGTGTGTGCTGCACCACCATCTTGGCACAGAAACAGTGCATTCCCTGGGGAGTCCATGGCTGTTCGTCAGACAGGGCCTGTCTATTGCAGTGCACAGCACCCATGTGAAAAGGGCTCGGCCATGGTGTGCTGTGGGCAGCAGACACTGCCCCCTCCACCACCGGTACCCCTCCGCCACCATGCTGACATGGCCTTATATTGGAGACAGCATCAAACCTGAATGATTTGTGGCCCTCCAGGGCTGCATTTGGGGGAATGTGCTCTAGGTAATGTCCATGTTTCTGGTGTCTGTGTTCTGTAGGGTAAAATATAGGCATTTGAGCCATGCTTATGTTCTCTGCAATAAAGGTTTGTCTGTACTTTCACGGTTTAGTAGTGGTTAAAATATGGGGACTGGATTGGCAGGAGCCCCAGCGGGGAGTTGAATCAGTGACCTTCTGCTCCTGAACACACTGGCTGTGTTCACTGCACCACACTGTGGCCACAGAGACAGTGCAGTCCCTGGAGATAGGAAACCTGGCCAATGGGGTCGGAAACCCTGCTCTGGACAATTTCACTGTGGGCTCATTCACCTTGTATGGGGACGGAGCGTAGACCCTTCCAAAATTCATTTCTTTTTTTTGGAGGTTTTTTGGGAGTGTTTTTTGATGTTGCCCATTGATATCACTATTAGCCAGCTTGGTTATGTTTTTTTTTCCATTTTGTTGAGGTCATTTTCACTGTTTCTTTGCCCTTTTGTTCCGTGCACATGTATCACACTTATCACTTTTTGTAGGTTTCCCTGGTTTTGCTGTACATTGCAGATGGAAATGGTTTCTTTTCCCTTTAAATCGGCTCTAAGGCGAGGGTTTCTCTGGCAATATTTTTTGGCCTCGGATTTCACAGCGTTAGTTTGCGGGGAGCCTCTCCCCTCCCACTCTCCACTCATTGACCCCTTCCTCTGCCCTCCGGGAGCCTTTGCCCGCCTTCATCGCTCGTTTTCACCGCGGCGCGCATTATCGCGCAGTAAGGTACCTGTGCGCCACAAGATGCGACATTATCGCATGATAAGGTACCTTATCGTGCGCTAACGTTACAAAGCGCACATTAAGACGGTTTAGTAAACATACCCCCTAGATTGTGAGCCCTTCAGGGACAAGGGAATAAAAAGTATATGTTAGTATACATGTAAACCACACTGATTCTAAATAGCACAGTATAAAAAAGACATAAATAAAATAAGAACATAAGACATGCCATTCTGAATGAATTCTTTGCTTCAGTCTTTACTGAGGAAGATGTAGGGATGTTAGCCACGACTGAAGTGGTATTTAAAGGTGATACTGCAGAAGAATTGAAAGAAATATTGATACACCAGGAAGATGTATTACAACTATTTGATAAACTGAAGATTAGCAAATCACCTGGACTGGATGGTATACATCCAAGGGTGTTGAAATAACTGAAATATGAGATTGCAGACCTGCTATTAGTAATTTCTGAACTATCATTAAAATTATCTGTAATACCTGAAGATTGGAGGATAGCCATTGTAACGCCAATTTTTAAAAAGTGTTCCAGGGGTGATCCAGGAAACTACAGACCGGTGAACCTGACGTAAGTACTGGTAAAAATGGTAGAAACCATCATAAAGAACAAAATTACTGAACATGTAGATAGTCTATGGCTTAATGGGAGACAGCCAACATGGCTTTAGACAAGGAAGATCTTGTCTTTCTAATCTGTTGTGTTTTTTTGAAGGTGTGAATAAACAGGTAGACAAAGGTGAGCCAGTTGATATAGTGTATCTGGACTTTCAGAAAGCCTTTGACAAGGTCCCTCCTCAGAGACTTTTGGCAAAACTAAAAAGTCATGGGATAGGAGGCAGTGTACTACTGTGGATCAGGAACTGGTTAAAAGATAGAAAGCAGAGGGTAGGGCTAAATGGCCAATTTTCCCAATGGAGAAAGGTGAATAGTGGAGTACCCCAGGGATCTGTGCTAGGTCTGCTGCTTTTTGACATATTCATAAATGACCTGGAAATGGGAATAACGAGTGAGGTTATCAAATTTGCAGATGACACAAAACTATTTAAAGTTGTTAAAACCCAAGAGGATTGTGGAAAATTGCAAGAGGATCTTGATAAATTGGAAGACTGGGCATCAAAATGGTAGATGAAATTGAATGTGGACAAGTGCAAAGTTATGCACCTAGGAAAGAAAAACCCAAAATAAGGTTAAGCAATGCAAGGTTCCACCTTAGGAACTACCACCCAGGAAAAAGATTTAGGCATCATCATAGATAATATGTTAAAACCCTCGGTCCAGTGTGCAGCGGCGGCCAAGAGAGCAAACAGAATGCTAGGTATCATAAGGAAAGGAATGGAAAATAAACAAAGGATATTATAATGCCTATGTATCGTTCCATGGTGTGATCACACCTTGAATATTGTGTGCAATTCTGGTCGCCGTATCTTAAAAAGGATATAGCGTTATTAGAAAAGGTTCAGAGAAGAGCCACCAAAATGGTAAAGCGGATGGAATGATACCCCTATGAAGAAAGGCTAAAAGGTTAGGGCTCTTTAAACTGGAAAAGAGACGGCTGAGGGGAGATATGATAGAAGTCTATAAATTAATGAATGGAGTGGAACGGATAAACGTAGATCAATTGTTTACGTCATCAGAATATAGAAAAACTACGGGACATGCAATGAAGCTACAGGGTAAACTATTTAAGACTAATAAGAGAAAATATTTTTTTCACTCAACGTGTAATCAAACTCTGGAATTCTTTACCGGTGGATGTAGTAAAAGCTGTTAGTGTAGCTGGATTTTAAAAAGGTTTGGACAAGTTCCTTGAGGAAAGGTCCATAAACCATTATTAAAAGGGACCCGTGATATCACTGCTTGACCCAGTACAAGCATTGTGGAACTTGTGTCTTTTGGGGAAAGTGCTAGGTACTTATGACCTAGATTGGGCACTTTTGGAAACTGGATACTGAGCTTGATGGACCTTGGTCTGACCCAGTATGGCATATCTTATGTTCTTATGTACTGGGTCAGACCAAGGGTCCATCAAACCAAGTATCCTGTTTGCAACAGCAGCCAATACAAGTTGCAAGTACCTGTCAGTTTCCCAAAAAGACACACAGATTCCATGCTACTGATCTCAGGGGTAAGCAGTGGATTTCCCTGGTCCTCTTTAATGGTATAGGAACTTTTTTTCCAGGAACTTGTCCAAATCTCTTTTAAACCCAGCTACACTAATAGCTTTGTTATATCCTCTGGTAACGAATTCCAGATTTTGATTATGTGTTGAGTGAAAAAATATTTTCTCCAATTAGTCTTAAATTTGCTATATTGTAGTTTCATTTTGTGTCGCCTAGTCTGTCTACTTTTTGAAGGACTAAACAATTGATCTGCATTTACCCGTTCCATTCCACTCATTACTTTATAAACCTCTATTTCTCCCTCAGTTGTCTTATTTCCAGGTTGAAGAGTCCTAACCTTTTAAGGGTTTCCTTGTAGGGGTATCCTTCCATCCCCTTTATCATTTTAGTGACCCTGTACTTCTTATTATGCTAGAATTGGATATGATTGAGGCCATTAAGATCAATGACTCAATGGAACCCAAATACAAATGCCATCTTCAGCTTTTAATTCATAAGTATATGGATGTGTTTTTTTCTCGTCTGGGTAGAAAGGCACTTGGATAGCATATAATTGTTATGCAACCAGGGAAAGTAGTGAGACAATCACCCTATCATTTACCTAAGGCTAAATGAGAGGAGGTAAAGTGTGAGGTAGAGGAAATGTTTAAGTTGAATGATATAGCGTTCAGTAGTGAGTGGGCTAGCAATAGGTCAACCCATTTCTGTATAAATTTTAGAGAGTTGAATATTGTATCACAGTTTGATGCATTATCGCTGGAGCTAACGCCGGGAACATTAAGATGGTTTAGTAAACATACCCTTAAGAGATTAGATATCTATTGCTGGATCTGAATATATGGATTCCTTTTTCCTCCCCTTCTCCCCTTCCCCCTCCCTTTCTTCTGCTCCACCTATTCCCTTCCCCCTCCTTCTTTTCTTCTTGCCCTAGCTCTCCCTTCCTTTCCCTCCCCTCCCCTTTCCCCTTCCCCTCCTTCCCCTTCTTCCCCCTTTTTTCCCCTCCTATCTTCTCCCTCCTTTCCTTTCCCTTCCCCATCCCTCCCCTGTCTTCTCTGTCTCCCTCCTTCCTTCCTGCTTTTACTGTTTACTTCCTTTTTATTGTTCGTTAATCTCACATTTTTTATCTTTGTAGTGCTTTTTTTAAATTTTTATTTTTATCTTTGCTGTGAAAGTTTCCACGGTTTACACAAGTCTGGTATGTTTGTTTTATCTGTAAATATTTCCTTTTGTGTCATTGTATTCCATATATATTCTTTTAAATGTATTTTATATGTTATTATATTTTTATACTTATATTATGTATTTATATTTATAGACCCCTGAAGGCTACTTTTGCTAAAACCTGGTCTCCTTCCGCTCTTTTGTTGCATGTTTTGTTTCAATGTGGACCAGTGTAAAATTGCTTGGTTCTGCTGGATAAATTTTATTTTGTTGTGTCTTAAGATTAGAAGCCTTCACCAATCTGGTACATTTTGTTTCTGTCATATAATCGGTACAAAGTGGCATGTTTTTATTCTACAGTCTTATAAGCATAATTACAATCAGCATCGGTTTTATTTATTCATGTTTATTTTTCATTGGACATCAATTATTGAGCAAACAGATATTAATTTTATAATTAATCATTCTTCACATTAAAAATATATATGCAGCTTATACAAGGAAATTAAATGGCTTTGAAATTAATGTAAACCGAGGAGCTACTGTAATATTCAGAACCCTTATCCAGATGGCCAATGGGAGGCTGTCTGGATAAAGGTGCTGACCGAGATAATTCTATATTTTGTATGTGGTGGAATCTAGTGTATTTAGTGCATAAATATGAAATGATGGAAGTTGAGAACAGAGGCAGTACAAAGCGGTGTAGCAAAATGGGGGTACCATTAGAGGTATTTAATTTTGGTCCAGTGGGGTAACTGATGAAATTACCCAGCATAGTTGTTGTGGGGGTTATTTGCTGTCTTTTTTCTTCATTAATAATGTCAATGAAAATATTTGCACTAAGAAAAAAAAAAGAAAATCACCACTATCTGGTTAACCTAAGTTTCCACTCCGGCTCTGCCCCTGGACTGCCCTGGCACTATTTGGATTGTGCCAAGGCAGCCTATAGAGATGATATTCAGTGGCACAATCTGGATAGCGCTGCTGAATATTCTTCTTACTGAAATTCATCCAGTTATCAGGACCTGCTAACTGGAAAATTCCTTTAGAATATTGCCCCCTTAGTATTTTAGCATAGCTTCAACCATTTTGTCTGGCACTGATGTCTAGCATAGTGGTCTATAATTTCCTGGATCACCCCTAGAGTCCATTTTAAAAATTGGTGTTATGTTTGCCAACCTCCAGTCCTCAAATATCATGGATGTTTTGAATGATACATTACAGATTACCAATAACAGGTTAGCAATTTCATGTCTGAATTCTTCCAGGACTGTGAGGTGAATACCATCTGGTCCTGGTGATTTATTGGTCTTGAGTTTGTCAGTTTGATTTTTATATCTTCTATATTTACAATGATGTGCTTTAGTTGCTCTGAATCATCACTTCAAAGAAGGTTTCTGATGTGTGTATTATCCCAACATCCTCCTCAAGACCGAGGCAAAAAAAATCATTTACTTTTTCTGCTATTACCTTATCCTCCCTGAGCACTCCTTTATTCCTTGGTTGCCCAGCAGTCCAAATGACTCCCTTATGAGCTTTTTACTTTACATGTATTTGAAATGGTTTGTAGTATTAGTCCTTGCCTTTACAGCAAACATCTTTTCAAAATCTTGCTTGGCTTGCCATATTGTTTTCTTCATTGGGATTTGTTTTCCATTTTCTGAAATATGCCCTTCTGGCTTTCACCACCTCTTCCACCACACCATTAGACCATGCTGGTTGTCATTTGGCCAGAATATAGACTGTCCGAGATTTCAAATCATCCTTTTAAAGGATGTCCATGCCTCATGCAAAATTTCAACTCTGGCATCTGATCCTTTTTTTTCTAACTTCTTCATTTTATTATAGTATCCCTTTTTAAAATTAAGTGTTACAGCAGTAGTTTTTTTAGCATCTTTCTTTCAAAATTGATTGCTTTGTGATCACTATTGTCCCTTTCACTAGGTCCTGCATTTACTTTTCGTTCCTGGGCATCTGATGTCTCATAATTTGATATCTGATAGCAAATCTCATATCTTAACAATATCCCTTTATAATACTTAATCTCCAGGAATAAGTAGGAATACAGTCTGCACATATGGGTGATGTCAGCATCAATGGAGCCCCGCACAGGAACACTCCCCAGCATGCAATAGGAATGCTTTTGGGAGCATCCTTCAATGCATGCGTGCCTGCCTTCCAGCCTTCCCAGCAACTCTCCTCAGCTGTATTTTTTCCACTGAGGCATTAGGATATCATCTTCTTCAGGTACACATGCTTTGCCTTCCCGTCAATCTGGTGCTGTATTGGAATGCCCCAATCTCTTTATTCACTTTTTAAGTTTGATTTTTATTTTATTTTTCACTTAATTTTTACTTAATTCATGGCATTGCAGTTTCCTTGGCTGGTCTAGGCCGCCATTGCTTCTTTTGATTTTGCCTCAGTGATCTTCTCAAGTATGGAGAAACCACAAAGTCGTTGTACTAAGTGGCAAAACACTATGGGCCCCATTCTGAGTCACGGCTTGCAGCAAGCCATCCTGCCCCTATTCCTTTTCCGTCTCTTCCTGCACGTTTAGAGCAGCAGGACAGGGAGAGCCGGCAGGGGGCAGGAGGGGGCGGGGTCTGGGCGGACCAGGGGCAGGCCGAGGCAGCAGGACGTACAGGGACCATTCCGGTCACTGCCTGGTATGCCCTGCAGGGTCAGAGGGTATGTGATGATTATTCCACCTCAAAGGTGGTGGAATAATCAGCACTGACTGGGTGATTGGGGCCAGAGATCCCCTTCCCCAGGGCTGGGGCTGGATGCAAGAGGGTCCCTGCCGCCCGATCCAGACCCCAGCTGGCCAGCTGTGGATCTGGAGGTGGGGAAGAGGGTGGTCTGAGCTGTGGGAGCCAGGGAAGCCTGTGGGGAGGACGTCCCTGCAGGCATGCAGGGGCATATTGGGCTGTCCTCGGGCCTAATTCTGTATGCTACGGGAGCGTTTTGTTCCCGTGGTACAGAATCAGGTCATAATGAGTCCATCCTGCTTGAGGCCATCCAGATGGCCCAGATATGCCCCTGCTAGAATTGGACTCTAGCTCTGCTACAGATCAGCATGACTGGTACTTAAGGTGTTTGGGCCTGGACCATGATGCTTTGATTTGCCCCCATGTCAGCAAATGACCGGGAAGGGCCTTAAAAACTGTGAAGAACAATGGGGAAAGCTGTTTCCATCAGACTTAGCCACTTCAGCACACTCTTCGGTAGCCTCCACACCATAATGGGCATCCACTTCATCGCATGGTTCCCATACTTCCTCAAAGCCCAAACATAGCAGCAAATACAAGTCCTCCACAGAGGCAGAAAAGGTATCGAAGACCTCAGCATTGGCGTCCGATACTGATTCCTGGCATCAGCACTGACATTCCCCAATAGGGGCACTGGAGTTGGACCGGCCAGCAAAACAGCCCCGGTGGGAGGATACTTCCACAATGCACTAGAGGGGCTCCAGGATGCTCCCGAGGCATTGTCCTCTGCGCAGCTCTGGATACCATGCTCTGGGACAGTGGTGTAGTGCCCCATACAGGAATCCAGCCAGACACCTCCAGTCTGCCTTGACCAGCGGGTGCTGGCTATCGAATGGAGTCTGGCAGTTATCCTGGCGGCAGTAGTGCCAGGGCCCTTGGGATCCAGAGACCCAATGCCCAACTTTGATGTCGGTGTATTGAGGCACTCCATGGCATCATTGACAGAACTGGCACCATCTCAAGCTCCTGGGCCAATACCCCTGTTAGAGCCCATGGATGCACCTGTGTCAGGGCACTTTGATTCTTGCACTTCAGGCATCAGCGCCAAGATGCATTGTCAGCATAAGAACAGCATCGATGTCATGGTACCAACTGACACTATTTTAACTTCTTACGGAGCTCCGATTCCGCCTTCTCGGATATGTCTTTTCAAGATTTCATCCGAGACATGGCAAAAGCACTCTCGGTGACAGTAGCCACCGAGACTGAACCAACGGCTTGAAATTCTTCAATACCTTTGACTCTTAAGGAGGCTGCTACACTACCAATACATCATATCTTTTAGAGTCTCATGCTCCGCATGTGGGAGGCTCCCTTGATGGTTCCATTGGTCAGCAAGAGGCTGGATACACTCTATAGGGTTCCTTCTTGCCCAGGCATTCAAAAGCCTCAGCTACCACATCACACCAATGCGTCAAGATAAGAGTTGTAAAAATCACTCCTCAGTTCCCCCAGGAAGGGAGTTGAGGACTCTCAATGCATTTGGCCGTCGATGCTTCCAAGCAGTTATGCTAGCATCCAGGACAAACTCCTGCATGCTTTACATGGGTATGTTTTTGAGAGATATAGCTAAAGATCTGGCTGAGTTCTCCATTCTGTTGCCACCTCACAAGCAAGGTCCATATCAGGCCTTGGTCAATCATGGTCAGAATACCTCCAAATTCCTCACTAGGGCTGCCTTTGATGCCTTTGAGTACACCAGTAGGGCAGCAGCAGTTTGTATAGGAGCCAGGAGAATGGCCTGGCTTCAAGCATCTGACTTTGATCAATGGATTCAAGATAAACTTACTACCATTCCCTGTTCAAGAGAGAACCTCTTTGGAAAGGGGTGGCGAGAAAAGGCTGATGAGATAGAGACGGATGATCTCACCCTGAAATTCCTGTCTCGAAAGATGGCTGATCCAGCTAAGAAGACTTTCAAGAAGCTTTTCTACCCTTCCTTCCTGCCATATTCCTCTTATCAGCCTCAACAACAGCCAGATCAGAAGCAGCAGAGGCCACGTCAGGCCAGGAAGCCTAAAGCTCCAAAGCCTCAACCAGCTCTGCAGGCACAGCCTACAATTGTTTTTTCACTGCTTCCTCGAGGGCATAGCCAATCTATCCCAACCAGACCCGCTTCCCTCCCACATTGCAGGCAGGTTAGTCCACTTTGCTCACAGATGGTCCCTCATTATGTCAGAACCCTGGACTCTCAGGGTCGTGAGCTTGGGATATTAGCTCATTTTCCAGAACCTGGCCCCTACTTTTTTCATAGAGGATTCCCCCATAGATCCTCTGCATTCCAGTTTGCTTCAGCAAGAGATACTCTGCTAGTGCAGGGAACCATAGAGGACGTTTCACCCCCTCAACAAGGGCATGGGTTTTACTTCTATTATTTCCTCATCCCCAAGAAAACAGGAGGGTTCAGGCTTATCCTGGACCTCATGAATCTCAACAAGTTCCTGGTATGGGAGATGGTCTCGCTAGGAACCCTACTTCCTTACCTATAGGAAAAAGACTGGCTCTGCTCTCTAGATCTCAAGGATGCCTACATTTGCATCCTCATACATCCCTATCCAGAAAGTACCTCTGCTTCCTCTTTCAGGGTCTGGCACTACCAGCACCATGTTCTACCTTTTGGTCTCGCATCTGCACTAAGAATTTTTACAAAGTGTCTGGCAGTAGTAGCAGCCCACCTCTGCAAACTGGGCATCTTCATCTTTCCTTACTTAGATGATTGGCTAATCAAGGGCAATTCCCCTCATGTAGTGACCATATTTCTCTAACGCACCGTCTCGGTGCTTCAACATCTGGGCTTTGCGGTCAACTACCCAAAGTTCCATCTCTCTCCAACTCAAAAACTAGAGTTCATTGGGGTGCTTCTGGACACTACACCAGCTCGAGCCTTTCTTCAAGGAAAAAGGCTCCACCGCCTCATCGAGCTGGCAAATCTTGCTAAAACTGGTCACGTATCAGGTCAAGGGACATGCTCCATCTCTTGGGACACATGGCCTCCACAGTGCATGTCATCCCATATGCTCACCTTCACATGCGTCCAGCACAGTGGACTCTCTCCGCTCAGTGGAAGTAGTCAATGGACAAGATCACCATCACTCCTCAGCTGGTGGACTCCCTCATGGGGTGGTGCACCCCTCAAAATCTTCTTGTCGGGTTACCTTTTTGGATGTCTGCATCGCAGTGTACCCTGACAAAAGATGCTTCAAACAGGGTTGGGGGGCTCACCTCGAGGGCCTCACTACGCAAGGCCTCTGGTCCCCCAGGGAAGTCTCTTACCACATCAACCTCTCGGAACTCAGGGAAATTTCTAATGCCCTTCTTGTGTTCTATCCTCAGTTTGGACAATCGGTACTCATTCAGATCGACAATCAGGTAGCCATGTATAACATCAACAAACAAGGGGGAACCGGATCTTGCTTCCTTTGCAGGGAGATGATCCACCTCTGGGCCTTTGCTATATCTCATCAGATGCTTCTTCGAGCAGCTTACCTTCCAGGGGAGCTGAATGTGCTAGCGGACAAATTGAGTCAAGTCCTTCGACCACATGAATAGACTTTCCATCGAGAATCAGCACAACACATTTTTTGATTATGGGGAACTCTCATCATTGATCTCTTTGCTACTCCAATGAACGCCCAGCTTCCTCAGTTCTGTTCCAGAATCCCGTCACCATAGAGCTAGGCCTCAGATATGTTTATCCTTCATTGGTGCCAGGGACTGATCTACGCATTCCCACACATTTCATTGATACCGAAGACCCTCTTCAAGTTGCAATTAGACAGGGGAATGATGATTCTCATCACCCCATTCTGGCCATGGCAACCATGGTTTCCACTGCTCCTCTCACTAGCACAACACAAACCTCTCAGTCTGGAATGCGTGCCCAATCTCCTATCACAGGATCAGGACTCACTCCTTCACCCCAATCTGAGGGTGCTCCAGTTGATGGCATGGCTGCTGAAAGCCTATTCTTATCTCATCTAGATCTTCCGGAGGAAGTAAAAAATATCCTCCTGGCATCTAGAAAAGACTCCACTCGATGTGCTTATGCATTCAAATGGCACAGGTTTTAGCTCTGGTACTCTCAGCCTATATACTTGCCTGGTGGAGCTCTACTTCAATATCTTCTCCATCTTTTTAGGGCAGGACTAAAGGCAAATTCAGTTCGAGTCTACCTTAGTGCCATTGCGGCCTCTCATCAGTCGGCAGACAGCTTATCTCCATTCATCCTCTGGTAGCAGGCTTCACGCGCTTCTTTCTCTTAACATGGCCACCAATCAGACTACCTCCAGTAGCCTGGGACCTCAATGTTGTCCTGGTTCAGCTGCTCAAACCTCCCTTTGAACCCCTTGCCTCAGCTTCGCTGAAGTTCCTCATTTGGAAGTTTACCTTCTTGGTTGCTCTCACATCAGCTCGTCGTGTTAGTGAATTACAAGCTCTAGTGGATTATACTCCTTCCACACGCTTCCACCATGATAGAGTGGTCCTCTGGACCCATCCCAGGTTCCTTCCAAAGGTGGTCGCTCCTTTCCACCTTAATCAGTTGGTTTTTCTTCCGACCTTTTTTCCAAGACTTCATTCTTCTCAAGTTGAAGCAACACTGCATATCCTGGATTGCAAGAGGGCTTTAGCCTATCATTTGTACAGAACTAAACTCATTGACAGTCTTCATAACCTTTTGTCTGGTTTGACTCTAATTACTTGGGTCTACCAGTCACCAAACATACTCTTTCTAACTGGATTGCGAACTACATTTTCTTTGCTTATGCGCAGGCTGGACTTTCCCTAGAGGTCATGTCACAACTCATAATGTCCGAACCATGGCCGCCACAGGCGCCCATCTGTCTCCATCTCAGAGATCTGCCGAGCTGCCACATGGTCTTTCATTCAGACTTTTGTTGCCCATTACTGTCTGGACAAGGACTCCAGTAGGGATGCAAACTTTGGCCAAACCGTTCTTTGGTACCTTTTTAGGACAACTATATCTCCTTCCCACCAGCCCTCAGTTTCTACCGGCTACCTGAGCAGAGAGTGTGTTCAAGGGGCTGAGTCTGATGGATCCATACTCTACCTTTGTTGCGGTTCATGGTTTTTCCCCATCGTTCACGCTTTCCAACTCTGGCATCCACAATAGCTGGAAGCTAGTGAGTCCCATATGTGAAAACTGCATTCCTGCTTGTTCCTGGAGATAGCATAGTTACTCACCTCTAACAGGTGATCTCCGGGAACAACAGAAATCAGACTTCACAACCCGCCCTCTTCCCCTGGAAGTATAGAATGGTGTTTTTTTCTGGTTTTGTTTCTGAGCTCTATACCTTACTGAGGAGAGATGCTGGGAAGTCCCACTAGAGGACAGCAACCTTGGGCCGGAAGGACTAGGGTTTCTAGTCCCACAGATGCTCCTTGTGGTCTTGGGCAAGCCACTTAACCCTCCATTGCCCATGTTCCCTGTAAGTATTAGTGTATGTGTCTCATATCCCAGCGTGTTAAATGTATCCCCCAATTCTGTTGTGACCGCTTTGATTGAAGGATAAGGCGGTATACAAAACTGTCTAAATAAAAATAAAATAAATAAAAATGCATGGAGGGATGCTCCCAAAAGCATTCCTATTGGATGCTGGGGAGTGTTCCCGCATGGGGCTCTGTCAGTGCTGACATCAGCCATATGTGAAGACTGCTTCCTGCTGTTCCTGGAGATCATCTGATAAAGTAGTGTAATTACACTTTCAGCGCTAATGGACATATTTTTAATGTGTGAGGCTATGCTTTGGATATGGTAAGTATATTTATAGAATATATAGAATTTAAACTTCAGATTATTTAACTCAAATTACTTTAAATGCATTTTCTAAAATGTATGAAAAATTATTCTGGTGCTCCTGCTGTGTACAGAAAGGACCATTTTCACAGCAATTCTCCTTTGATTTATTTTCCCCGAGCTTTGAAAATCAGATTTAACTTTATGTCATGAAGGTTATTATGCTCCAGTTTCTGTGTGTTGCAGATACTGACTGCTTGATCATAGTTAGACAGATATTTAATTAGCTTTCTTCGTGCCCCTTTATTCCCTTCCACGCATGTGGTTTTTAGTGTGAATCCCTATATTAGAATTGGGGATTATTATATCAGACAAGCGCTGAGAAGAATTGATATGATTTCACTAAATAGCAACTCATAATGTCTACTCACAGCTGTTAGGGTTGCACTGGGATTTGACAGCTGGAGACAGGCTCTGAAAACCAGGAATTACTCAGCTGTAGCCATGACAATACCACTGTGGCACACTATCTACTTTCGATAAAGCTTTCCAATCCAAAATAAATTGGAAGAGGGTGGATGTTAGGTTAGGGTTGCTTATTTTCTATGGAACAAACAATTCTGAATTTGAGTAATCAGTGAGCCAAAATTAATGTTCTGTAAGAATAACCTCTGCCATTCATTAGAAATACACAGGACGTTTCAGTGTTGTATACGGGAACATTCTCGTTATCCTTCCTAATTAGCATCTTTATCTGACAGCTTCTGTGTGGATAGAGACATCCTATTTAACTGAACAGCTGCACACTTCAGTCCACTTACTCAATTAATTAATTAAGGATGAACCCTCTTCGGTAAAATTGGGAGGAGTTAGGAATTCTTTAAATTTGCTTCAGAAACCTGGGTTCAAATCCTGCTTTAGAACCCAAATGAAAAAATGGAATGTGTTTTATATAGAAAAAGACTTTTTAAAAAAATGACAGTTCATGATCGTAAACCCCACTCTTTTACAACTGAATTGTTTTATAGGATTATAATTTCAGATTGAATTTAAATTACTTCTTTCCACAAACCTACCAGGAAAAATTATGTAGTGGCACTCAAACAACATAATTATTCACTGCTGATATACAGGTAGAGTTACTAAATGGTGCTTAAAGAAAACATGTTTTTGTGTCATGATATCATGCATTATTTTGGCAATTACCCCCCGAGTTATCAACAGGGATGGCACATTTGCAGTGAAATAATATAAACACAATTTGTTTTCAATGCAACGTGTTATGTTTTGCCACTCACCACAGGTACTAAAACAATGCACAATATGTTACTGCACACTACCAGAGAGCATGCTCTGTGCATGCCCGTGCCAGCCTATGAAAAACAGCCAGATGCAGGTGTTCGTCTTGGGTGACACCCATTCTCTGCCTCCAAGAATGCTGATATAAAAGTAGGTGTTTGTTTGTTCTGAGTTCCCCCTTTAAAATGTGTACTCCCCAGAGGAATTTTATGTGCCTTCTTGAGCATGTGAAATGCTGTTCATTCTACATGTCTACAAGTTGCTGATAAAATGACCTTTTCACAAAGCACTGGCTGGCAGATGCTACTTACTGCACATCACTCCTAGACAGGAATCACTCTTTGTCACGTGATTTTTTTTCTTCTAATAAACTGTGAAAAGCGAATAAAAAAACCTCTCTGCCCAATAGCTAATCAAGGTAGTCAGCATTTTCTTTTTAAACACGGTTAATTGGAATTCTGGGAGTGGAGGAGTAGCCTAGTGGTTAGAGCAACTAGCTAGTACCTAGAAGATCAAGGGTTTAATTCCCACTGGCACTCCTTGTGGCTTTGGGCAAGTCAATTTACCCTCCATTGCCTCAGAAGAAAAGGCTGGCAATCGGCCTCTGGTGATACATTGCCAAGAAAACCCAGAGGTAGCTGGGTTGCTATAAGTCAACATTGACTTGATGGCACAAAAAAAAAGATTGAAATCCAGACATTCAAGCAAATGGCTATTGCAGTCAGTGCTGGCACTATCTGGATAGTGCTTCTATTTGCACACCACTTTTTTGCTGCCCTAAGTTCTGTGGATAGTTATCTGGGCAGCGGTGCTGAAAACTACCATATCCAGATAAATTCTGACTCTGCCCTGGCTTCATCACCAAATTGCCCTGGCACTATCTGGATAATCCTGAGGTGGTCAGAGAAAATATTCAGCAACTGCTAACCAGGTATGTTCTTTTAAATATCGGACTGTCTAATTATGTTTTGGCTCTGATTTCCTACTAGGCAGACTAGTCAGCTGCCTAGGGGCAATGTAGCAAAATGGACACTGCCTCCGCTTTTCCTGGTGCATTTTCCGGAAGTAGCACTCAGCCTGAATGGAAGCATCCCATCAGATCTGCCCGTTAACTGAAGGCTTTTAAGACGGAAACATTCAGAGCATTATAAAGTAGAATTACTATCTTCTAGATTTTGAGAAATAGGTTGAAAATGCTTAGAAAGAAAACCCCCCTCTCTGCCAATGCTCCTCCCCTCCCCACATCTTGTCCCGCCCCTTCACAACAAATCATTGCAGTGACAGCAATAGTGCAGGCTTCAGCCCCTTAAGGCCACGTAAAGGGAAGGGCTACAGGTGGTTGCTCTCTTGAGTTCCATTGAGCACATTCTTCTCCTCAATCCCCCAACACTGATATACTCCTCCATACACATCATTCATCCCTCAGATCCCTCCAGACATGTGACCCTTCAAAAACAGTACTTCTCCAAAACAGACATACACTCACACATACTCTGCAGTGCGCAATCTGTGCTCCGAAGTCCTATCCACAGCCCCCCAACCTAGCTCATTCCAGGTCAACCAAAGGGATTGATCCAGTTTTAGTTTTGCCACACAGAATTTATGGATTTGTAGCTCTGATTAAGAGAATGAGATAATTAGAACTACAACTCTGTCTATACTATAGGGCAAAATCACCTGCTTGGTTGAGCTGGGGTGAGCTGATGATCCTACATCCTTTCTGTAGCCCAGGAGCCTCCTACTCTAATGCTCACCAATTAAAACTCCCTCCGGCAGAATATTACAATCCAACTGTATTTGCCCTCCAGCAACATTTCTCATTTTTGACTCCTTGGTTTGGTTTCAGTCTCTTAGGGAAGTGGCTGGGGGTGGAGGAGGAGCTTAAGCCTGTTGTGTCTCCTCTTCCAGGAGTTTTGTTGCCTAATCAGCCTATAGCTGTCCTCTTTAGCTGCCTCAGTTCTGCCCAGTTATCCTACCCTGTGTTGTCGTCCTCCTCCTCCTTACAAGCATACCTCCCTCCTAGCACTCACCTTTAGCTACTTCTCCCATACTTCCTTTCTCCTGCTCGTATCACACAACTATCATCTATCCCTCATCTCATTTCTTCTCCACCTCTCCTTATTTCTTTCCTTAGCAGCATTTTCCATCCTCTTCCAGCTTTCTCCCATCTCTCTCCTCTACTTCTCCCTATTTCCTTCCTCTTCTTCACACCCTCACTTTTCATGTCTTTCCCCTGAAAATCTCCCTATCCTTCTTGTCTTCCATTTAAAAAACCTTTCAAGGGGGACCCTGTCCCTCTCCATGATTTGAAATGTTCAATGTTACCTTTCTTGTGAAAACTTTGGGGTCCACTGCTCTCACTGAACAATAGTCCCTGATTTCCCTTTAAGTCCCTCCCCACCTTTACCTTTCTGTTTGCCCTTCTCAGTCTCCTGTCACATTCCCCCTGTATTTTATCATCTCATGTATAATTCCTCGAGCCTCTCTCATCTCCTAGCTTCAAACATCTCATCTCAGTGATCCTTTATTCTTTCCCCTGCCTCATTCATCCTTCCCTAGGGTTCGGCCCCGAGGATCAAGCATCCTTACCGGTGCTCCCCTACACCTCACGTATCCTCCTCCACAACCTCAATCACTGTGGTATGGATTGGAGTCTTGGCTCACGATCTTCTCAGGTGTCTAACTTTCCTTCCAACGGCCTTTTCTGTCTGGAGGGAAAATCTTCAAACTTCCTGGGTTGCTTCTCTTTGAAAATTTGCTGGTGGCATATCAGAAGTACAAATTACCCATGGGCCATGCACTGACAAGTGCAACATTTGCAATGGAAACTTGGTATAGTGATGCTATATATGAATGTAACTCGCCTTGATCTCCCCCTAGAAAGGTGTGAACTAATTACAACAAATAAATGAATAAATACATTTCAAAATGAAATCCTCGCCATGGGGATATGTCTTGGGTTAGTTTCTCCAAATGAGTGAGTTTTGCGCATACCATGCCAGTCATGAATCTCACTTCTAAGCCACAATATCTGGAGTATGATCTCAGTCTCTCAAATTTACTGCTAATGCTTGGCGTAGTACTTGCATTGTGCCAAAGAGAGCCTCCTTCTGGAGTTTGTAAGATGCTATGTGTATGGGTAATTTATCAAGGTGTGCTTGGAAATTCCTCTTAACTAAGCCTGTGGCAGCCAACACAATAGGAAATGACAAGATATCTTTCTGCCACATTTTCTTGGTCTCCGACTGCATTTCTTGGTACTTAAACATTTTCTCCCATCAATGCAATTCACAGAGTAGTCGCTTGGAACTGACACTTCTATAATCAATGCCATTTTGGCATTTTTCTTCTTTACCACTATATCTGACTTCTTCACATCCAGCTTTTTATTGGTTGGAATGAGATGGGGTGAGGAACCTGCGGCCTTAAGGCCCCATGTGGCCTTGGAGCGTGATGTGCGGCCGCCTGTGGCCTTTTTAAACACATTTTCATATTGTTATATATATGACATTGATTAACATATGTGAACTAATTTTGGCAATATGGCGATTCCGCTAAGAGATGATTCTCGGTAAAAGCCGTTATCTGGCCGCGATAAGGTGGTATCGCTTATCTAATTGTAGTTCTTGGAGGTGATAAAGAGGTTGCCCAAAATGTCCATTGCCGGCGACGTCGGTATGGGGAACTGGCAATAGATACTACACCCAACAGACGCGGAACTGGCGTGGCGTAACATCACGCCTTCGGATAAATATATCACGATGAGACTCGAAGGAGAATGCGGAGGAAGAGTAAGGGTTGAATTTTGAATGAGAGAACGCATTAGCAAATCAGTTTGGAGTTGGCAGTGAAGCGTAGTGGTTCTGCGTGCGAGTCAAAGTGTGTCGCATAGAGAAGAGTGTGCCTCAGCCTTGGCGCATGTAGGACGTAAAACCACAGTACGAGGAGGTACCCGGTGTGTGATGTTGAATAAATTCTCAACATTTTCATTCAAATTTATATGTGAAGAAACAAATTCATGATCGCAACAAAAAAGAATTGGCGCTAGTTTTGAAACCAAAATTTCTTCTTCACCTTTTGGCAACACTGTGGTGACAGTCAGGGCCGGATTTACCTTGAGTGAGGCCCTACGCCAACAAAAATTGTGGGCCCCCAGCAGGGGCGGCCCAAGGGGGGTGCGGGGCCTCATTTGCATAAGGGGCCTCATTTGCATAAATATTTGCATAATGTTACCATATACTAACTTTTAGTAAACGTGCCTCTTAATCCCAAAAGCCAAACTTGGAATGTACAACACTGTAGAAATAAAACTATACATTAATTTGCTCTTGTACTAAACAAAGCGAAGACGTTAATGATGCACATTTACCAGAGCTGACATATTCCAATTAATAAATTCAAAATAAAGAGATATTTTTCTACCTTTTGTGCATTTTTTTCAGCTGCAATTGCTCCAGCCACTTTCTTCTGGTTTCTTCGTGTCCTTTCTTCTCTCTTCTAGTTTTTTTCCATTCTCTCTCTACATCTGCTTTAACATACTAATCTTTCTCCTTTTGCTCTTTCCTCATTCCTATTTCATCCACTCAAATTTTACCCCTCCATCCTCAATCCCCACTTACTCTCCCAATACCCGGCCAATTGTAGATTTTTTATCCCTCCCACACAAAATATTTTTTCCCTTCTCCATTTTACTCTTCCAGCCCCATCCCATTCTAATCCTCCCCCAACATCAGCTCCCTTCTAGTTCCAGCCTCACCCAGCATCCATTCCCTTCTAGTCCCTGCATCAGCCCATTTCCAGTCCTAGCCACCCATCAGCCCATTTCCAGTCCTAGCAACCCCCCAACCCAATACCAGTCCTAGCCCCCCCATCAGCCCACTTACAGTCCTAACCCCATCACCCCATTTTCAGTTTAAGCCCCCCCTATAACCCATTACCAGTCCTAACCCCCCATCAGCCCACTTCCAGTCCTAACCCCATCAACCCATTTCCAGTCAGCCCCCCATAGCCCATTGCCAGTCCTAACCCCCCCATCAGCCCACAGCCCATTACCAGTCCTAACCCCATCAGCCCACCTCACGTCCTAACCCCATCAACCCATTTCCAGTCAGCCCCCCATAGCCCATTGCCAGTCCTAACCCCCCCATCCGCCCACAGCCCACTTCCAGTCCTAACCCCATCAACCCATTTCCAGTCAGCCCCCCATAGCCCATTGCCAGTCCTAACCCCCCCATCAGCCCACAGCCCATTACCAGTCCTAACCCCATCAGCCCACCTCCAGTCTTAACCCCCCCAGCCCATTTCCAGTCCTAGCCCCCCATAGACCATTATCAGACAGCCCCCATCAGCCCACAGCCCATTACCAGTCTTAACCCCCCCATAGCCCATTACCAGTTCTAAACCCCCCCAACAGCCCACAGCCCATTACCAGTCCTAACCCCATCAGCCCACCTCCAGTCTTAACCCCCCCAGCCCATTTCCAGTCCCAGCCCCCCCAATAGCCCATTACCTGTCCTACCCCTCCCCCCCATCGGCCTAAAGTAAAATTTAATTAAAAAAATAAAATGCTGGCTGCTACCGCTGCCGCCGCAGCAACGGCAGCATGGACTGACCCGCGGGGCCCCCTCTGCCTGGCTGAATCCCTCCCTCCCTCCGCGACGGCTGAGCCCCTCCGTGCCGGCTTTGAGAGGCGCGAAGGGAGAGTGTCTCCCTCGCATCTCTGATTTCCCATCAGCCCCTGCGGGCTTAACAGAGACGAGAGGGAGACACTCTCCCTTCGCACCTCTCAAAGCCGGCACGGAGGGAGGGAGGGACGGACGGACAGATTCAGCCGGGCAGAGGGGGCCCCGTGGGACAGTCCATGCTGCCGCGGCAGCAGAGGGGGCCCCGCGGGACAGTCCATGCTGCCGCGGCGGCAGCCAGCGTTTTTTTTTTTAAATTTAATTTTAAGGCTAACAATTTTTTCAATTTTTGTGGGCCCTTGTCAGCTGTGGGCCCTACGCCACGGCGTAGTTGGCGTATAGGTAAATCCGGCCCTGGTGACAGTTACTAACTGGCTGGCATAGAGAGTGCAGCACTTGTTGTTCCTTCCTTCAGAGTGTGTTTGTCACTTGATTAAATTTTTTTTTGCTTTCCATCATGTCAAAAAACCCGAAAAGGTCGCTGAAAGAAGAACACAGAGTGTTTAACGATGAGTGGGAATTGCAATACTATGTTGTTTCTGAGAAGGATAAAATGAGTTCCTTGCTCTGTGATTCTGTGATTTCAATGGTAAAAAAATACAATGCACATCAACACTACCCTACTCATGAGGGCAATAAATACGTTAAGCTAGAAGGTGAATCCCGAAAGATTACTTTTCAAAAATTGAAAGAAGGGAAGCAAAAGCAGAGGCAGTTATTCCAATCAGTGCAGAGTATCGGAAATGCAACTACAGAAGATACTCATAAAGTGGCGTATATACTTGTGAAAAAAGGGTAAGCCATTTAGTGATGTGGAAATTATAAAAGATTGCATCGTAGAGGTTGTAGGATGCTTAGATCCTGATAAGGTTAACAAAAACAAACAACTGCCTCTTTCAAGAAGAACTAATGCTAATCGGCAGCATGAATTAGCACTCAATGCAGTAGATCAACTGAAAGAAATAATCCAAAAAGAAAATGTGTACTATTCAATAGCACTGGATGAATCAACTGATTGCACTGACTCAGCGCAGGTATTGTATTTTGTTTCTGCCATAACTAAGGATTTTCGTGTTTATGAAGAGTTGCTTACTCTGAGCACTCTAAAGAGCAGAACGCGAGGAATCGATGTGTTTAACAATTTTAAAGACAAATGTCGTGAATTCGGACTGAATCTGGCTAATTTAATAAGTGTATGCACAGATGGTGCACCTTCTATGACAGGGAAGAACGAAGGCTTTATCGCACAACTTAAGAAAGAGGTTTCAAGCCAAAATGATCTTATCTCTTTTCATTGCATTTTGCATCGACAAAGTCTCTATGCCAAATCCACTGTTTTAAATGACACTTTGCAGAAAGTTGTAGGAATTGTGAATTATATTCGAGCGAATGCAACAAGACATCGATAATTTTGTGAGATGCTAATGATGGATAATGAGGTAATTAGTGTTAATTTGCCCTACCATTCAAAAGTGCGCTGGTTATCACAAGGACAGGTTTTAGTCAAAGTTTTGTATTTGCATGAGCAAATAATCTAATTCTTCGAGGAAAGGAATAAACACTGTGAATTATCATGCAAGGAGTTTCATAGCAATGTTGCTTTTCTGTGTGATATAACGACAAAGCAAAATAACTTGAACATTTCATTGCAAGGTAACACCAAGTCTATATATGATATGTGGCGAGAAATAAAAATATTCAGAAAAAAATTAACATTTCTTAAATCACTTATTAGCCAAAATGAGCTTCCTGAAGAACACTTCTCTCACCTAGTAAAAATGATTAATGAAGAAAAATATTCTTTTGAACGTTTCAAACAATATGAATCGGTTATAGACTCGCTAATCAAGGAATACAATGAAAGGTTCAGAGATTTTGAGAAGCATCACATGACCCTCAAATTGGCTTTTCAACCTCACTTAGTTGATGTATCTGAGGTCCCAGAGAAGCTGCAGATGGAGTTAATTGAGCTCTCGGAAGATTATATTCTGAAGTCGCTGTTTGACAGCAAAAAAGATCCCATTCAAATATGGAAAAATGCCGTCAAATATCCTCACCTCAGGGAACACGTACGACGCTTGCTCTCCTGCTTCTCAACAACATATCGCTGCGAATCTACATTCTCCTACTTACCACAAATTAAGACATCCTTAAGATCACAAATTACAGATGAACACCTAAACTACCAGTTAAGATTACGTACATCCACGTTGCAGCCTGATATATCACTGCTTTCTTGCAAAAAACAATCTCAGAAGAGTCACTGAAAGGTAAGCAGTTATCTTAGTTGTTTAAAATAATATATATATATATATTTGTATTGAAACATTGTTAGTATTCACTCTGCCATATGGCAGTATAAGATACTTAGAAACACAGAAACATAGAAACATGATGACAGAAAAAGACCACATGGCCTATCTAGTCTGTCCTTCCATATCAACAACTACAACAGTCCCCTTTTTAACTTTAGAGATCCTCTGTGTTGGTCCCATGCTTTTTTGAATTCAGTTACTGTCCTCATCTCTACCACCTCCACTGGGAGACTATTCTATGGATCCACTACTCTTTCCGTAAAGAAATATTTCCGCATATCACTCCTGAATCTATCTCCCTTCACCCTCATCCCATGTCCCCTCATAGCAGAACTTGCTTTCAATTGAAAGAGGCTCTCTCCCTGAACATTTATGCCACGGAAGTATTTAAACATCTCAATCATATCACCTCTATCCCGCCTTTCCTCTAAGGTGTACATATTAAGATCCTTAAGTCTGTCCTCATATGCTTTATCGTTCCATGGTGAGACCGCACCTTGAATATTGTGTGCAATTCGGTCGCCGTATCTTAAAAAGGATATAGCGATTTTAGAAAAGGTTCAGAGAAGAGCCACCAAAATGGTAAAGGGGATGGAAGGATACTCCTATGAAGAAAGGCTAAAAAGGTTAGGGCTCTTTAACCTGGAAAAGAGATGGCTGAGGGGAGATATGATAGAAGTCTATAAATTAATGAACAGAGTGGAACGGGTAAACATAGATTGATTGTTTACGTTATCAGAATATAGAAAGACTAGGGGACATGCAATGAAGCTACAGGGTAAACTATTTAAGACTAATAAAAGAAAATATTTTTTCACTCAACGTGTAATCAAACTCTGGAATTTGTTACCGGAGGATGTAGTAAAGGCTGTTAGTGTAGCTGGGTTTAAAAAAGGTTTGGACAAGTTCTTGGAGGAAAGGTCCATAAACCATTATTAAGAAGTGACCGAAGATATCAATGCTTGACCCAGTACAAGCATTGTGGAACTTGTGTCTCTTGGGGAAACTGCAAGGTACATATGACCTAGATTGGCCACTGTTGGAAACAGAATACTGGGCTTGATGGACCTTGGTCTGACCCAGTATGGCATATCTTATGTTCTTATGTTTATAATGAAGCCCACTAATCATTTTAGTAGCCACCCTCTGCACCGACTCCATCCTGTTCACATCCTTTTGAAGGTGCGGTCTCCAGAATTGCACACTATACTCCAAATGAGGTCGCACCAAAGACTTATACAGAGGCATTATCACCTCCTTTTTTCTGCTAGCCATTCCTCTCCGTATGCACCCAAGCATCCTTCTAGCTTTTGCCGTCGCCTTTTCTACCTGTTTAGCTACTTTAAGATCATCAGACACAACCACGCCCATGTCCCGCTCTTTAGTGGACAAAAGTACTTCATCTCCTATACTGTATTGCTCCCTTGGATTGCTGCAGCCCAAATGCATGACCTTACATTTTTTAACATTAAATCCCAGCTGCCAAATTCTAGACCATTCTTCAAACTTAGCTAGATCCCTCCTCATGTTATCTACACCTTCCTGGGTGTCTACTCTATTGCAGATTTTGGTATCATCTGCAAAGAGGCAAACCTTACCCGACAGCCCTTCCGCTATATCACTAATAAAGATGTTAAAAAGAATCGGACCAAGGACAGATCCCTGGGGCACACCACTGGTAACATCCTTCTCCTCAGAGTGAGCTCCATTTACTTGTACTCTTTGTCGCCTCCCACCCAACCAATTTCTAACCCAAGCAGTAACTTTAGGGTCCATCCATAGGGTGCTCAGTTTGTTTATAAGTCGCCTGTGAGGAACAGTGTCAAAGGCTTTACTGAAATTTAAATACACCACATCTAGAGCTCTCCCTCGGTCCAACTCCCTGGTCACCCAGTCAAAGAAATCAATCAGATTTGTCTGACAAGACCTGCCTCTGGTGAATCCATGCTGCCTCGGATCCTGTAATCCGCTGGACTCCAGAAATCTCATTATTTTCTCTTTCAGCAGCGTTTCCAATAATTTACTCACCACCGAAGTTAAACTAACTGACCTGTAGTTTTCAACCACATCCTTACTTCCGCTTTTGTGTAAAGGCACCACATGAGCCTCTCTCCAGTCCTTTGGCACCACTCCCGACTCCAACGAGGCATTGAAAAGGTCAGCCAGTGGAGTTGCTAGAACGTCCCCAAGTTCTCTCAGTATTCTAGGGTGTATCCCATCCGGTCCCATCGCTTTGTCTACTTTAAGTTGAGCTAGTTTCTCACGAACACAGTCTTCTGAAAATTGTTCAAGATGTCCCTCGCTTCTGTTCCTATTTGTGGGTGTTTTCTGAGGTCCTGCTCCTGGTTCTCCATCTGTGAACACAGAACAAAAATATTTGTTAAGCAATTCCGCTTTATCCTTATCAGCTTCGACATATTCCCCCCCTGCACCCTTGAGTCTGACAATACCACTTTTGCCCTTCCTCTTCTCACTAATATATCTGAAAAATGTCTTTTCCCCCCATTTTATTGCATTGGCTATTTCCTCCTCCTTTTGAATCTTTGCCTTCTTGACTACTTTGCTAGCTTCTCTAAGTTTTTCCAAATACAGATGCCTGTCTTCCTCTCTCTGTGATCTCTTGTATTTCATGAAGGCCTCCCTCTTTTTCTTCACTTTTTCAGCTACTTCCTTAGAAAACCATAGCGGTCTCCTTTTCCTTTTTCCTTTATTTACCATTTTAACAAAAAGGTTGGTTGCCCTTAAAATATCCCCTTTCAGTTTTGCCCACTGTTTTTCTACATCCCCCAGCTGTTCCCATCCCACTAACGACTCCCTGAGGTATTGGCCCATCTTCGCAAAGTTAGTCTTCCTAAAGTCTACGATCCTCACCTTGGAATGGATTCTAACAGCCCTAGTCCTAATACTGAACCACACCATCTGGTGATCACTGGATGCAAAATGATCTCCCACTACAACATCAGAAACACTTTCACCATTGGTAAGCACCAAGTCCAGTATGGTCCCTTCACGTGTGGGGTCTGTTACCAATTGCCTGAATAGTTCTCCCTGTAGAGAATCCAGGATCTCCTTACTTCTAGATGATACTGCAGCAGGAATGTGCCAATCAACATCTGGCATATTGAAATCTCCTAGCAGTAGCACTTCCCCTTTCCTAGCAATGCTGCGTATGTCTTCAATTAACTCTCTGTCCACCTATTCCTCTTGTGAGGGAGGTCTGTATATCACACCAATGCAATTAGATTTCTCTTTCCCTCTTTCTAGTTTAACCCACAATGCCTCCTCTCTCCCTTTTAAGCTCTGTAATTCTAAAGCTTAATAGTAGTTTTTACATATAGTGCCACTCCTCCTCCCCTTCTTCCTACCCTGTCCTTTCTGAATAAAGTATAGCCAGGTATAGTTACATCCCAGTCATGGTTTTCTGTGAACCATGTTTCTGTAACTGCCACTAAATCCAAGTCAGCCACTCCCACCAAAGCTTCAACATCAGGGATCTTATTTCCCATGCTACGGGCATTTATACACACTGCTTTCCATATGTTACCCTGTTACCCATTTCCATAAAGGTATTTAATGTATCACCTACCTAGGGGCTTTCACTTACCTGGGGGCTTTCTTCACCTATCCCCAACGAATCTAGTTTAAAGCCCTCTTCAGTAGATTAGCCAGTCTACTACCGAAGATGCGTTGACCTTTCTTGGACAGATGGATGCCATCTCTGCTCTGCAACCCTTGGAACAGCATCCCATGGTCTAGGAAACCAAAACGCTCTCGATGACACCATCCACGCAGCCATGCATTCATCTCCAGGAAGCGAGCCTCTCTGCCTTGGCCTTTACCCTCAACAGGGAGGATTGAAGAGAACACCACCTGTGCACCTAACTGCTTCACCCTCTGTCCCAGAGCCATGAAGTCACTTTTGATATGTTCCGAGGTATACCTGGCAGTATCATTCGTTCCAACATCGATTAGCAACATTGGGTAATAGTCAGTGGGCTTGATGAGTCTCGGCAAACTCTCCGTAACATCTTGGATTTTGGCACCAGGCAGACAGCATACCTCTCTGGACATCAAGTCTGGTCGGCAGATGGATGCCTCAGTACCCCTCAGAAGAGAGTCTCCAACCACCACTACCCTTCGTTTCCTTCTGGTCACTGATTCTGCAACTTTGGGGTACTTGAACTCTGGTTCTTTCCTTTCCAGGGATGCTTTCACCTCCTCCACTTCCAGGGCTGCATAATGGTTCTTCAATTCAAGGGCTGGAGAAGTTGGATTGGTGATTTTGCAGGCCCTGGTGACTTGTGTCCAACCATCAACATTCTGTTGGCACCCATCTTCTCCTGTGCTGGAGAGCTTGGTTGCTGCAAGAAGCACCTCATCAATGTACTTCTCACTGTCTTGAATGCTCCTCAGCCTTAGGACCACTGTTCCCTCTAAGCTGTGCGCGTGTGCGCGCGCACACACCTCGCCGAGCGAGCGCACATACTTTACAACAGAGCGCACAAAAATTACAACTCTGATTCTGATAGAAAACAACATAGACGTCTTAAAATTTAAAAGTTATGATTGTAATTACTAGAAATTTCCCGCTTCATTTAGTAATCGTCTATTTTCATTAATTTGATTAAAATCAATGTGGTGTACATACTGTATTCTGACGTGTAGTCAAATTTTAAAGTATATAACTCAGAGTGTCGTTAATGTGGCGCACAAAAATTTAACCTTCCTTCAAAAGCTGCACACAGCTGATACTTTATGCGCACACAGCCTACAGAAAATTAGAGGGAACATTGCTTAGGACCTCTGTCTGGACTGAGGCAGAAGTTGTAACGGGGCAACAGCTTTAGCAATACGATTTTTCCCAGCCATTGTTCTGTTCGTGGAGCTTAGGTATCTGTTAAAGCAAAAGAGAGAGATCTACCAAGTACCAGCCGGTTTTGCAGCTGTCCTTTCAGAGAAAAAGCAGTTAAATCTCTTTAATTATATTCAAAATGTGCTGGTCCAATTCTCTGTGATTTGTTAAAGGGGGAGGTGCCCTATAAAGCAAGACTGCTCACTAGGGGTGGGTGGGAGCCGGGTGGGTAGGGAGGGAACTAACACCTGATTAGGTGTTAGCAGTTTCTAAACCTGAGGAGGTTACTAGAGTTCAGCAACCTATTGTGCTCAAGGAAAGTTCCCCTAAAGCACCAAAAAGAAAGTAACCTTGCTTTAAAAAATATAGAAAAAACCCTTTTAAGAGCTCCCAGTCAGAGAGCTAGCAATGTAATATAATAAAAATAAACAAACAAACCCTCAAATCCTTACTGTTTGTTGATCTGTAGAGCCCTGGTTAGGAAAGCCTTGAAAGGGTTAATTCTGTATAAAACTAAATTAGTATTAAATTGTTTGCATTTTGCAGTAAATTTGATTTTTCTTTTTTTTAGAATGTGGCGTTCTTGGAAGGATGTTAGCTCTCAAGCGACCTTCAAATGAGAAAAAGTTCCCCACCCCTGGAATGGGAGTATAACAGGTGATCATAATCTCTTCATTCTCGGTAATTCTTTTAGGCTCATGATCCTAGTGCTTTTCAGGCACAGTGATGTTATAGTGCTTACAGAGTTTTCAATGGATGAAGTGTGCTACTTTATTGTGCCTTTCTGTACAGAAATTTTCTGCCATCAGAACTTCACAGCCAGCTATGAGGTGAGTCATTGTTTCCAGTGCTGTGAAACAGCACGTGCACTTTCACCCACACTGAGGGGGCAATTTTCAAAAGCCGTTATTAAAAAGCTAAATATATATTTATCTGAAGCAACTGTCAAAATGTATTTCTCACTTTAGGTGCTAATCACTTTCTTGCCTGGGAGTTTATCCAGTGTAGCATCAAGCATCCTGTCTGTCCTCATCCATCTGTGGCCTCCTCCGTGGAGTAAAGGCTACATCATGGAATGAAATGGCATGATAAGGTAGAGCGTAGAACTAGAGGAATTCAAAGGTGCATAGGAAAAGGCATAAGTATTAAAAAAGAAAATGACGTGGTAGTATTACTGAACAGGTCATTGGTCCAGTTCTGGAGACAGTACTTCCAAAAGGAAAGAGTTTAGGCAGTCTAGAAACAGGCTATCAAAATGGTGAATGATTTGTACCAAAAATCTTATGATGGGTGTTAAGAACTTGGAGAGGTTAATTTTATAGCAATCTTATGCGTTGAATATATGACTAAGTTACAGCAGTTTTCAAAGGGAAAGTATACAGAAAGTACCCCACATGTTCGCACCTGCTATGTAGTATGCACAAATTTCCCAGTTTATTTTATACAATCTTCATTCATTTTGTAAAGTATGCAAGTAAATACTAACTCTCCCCATCTCATCATTGGAATGCTTTTAAGAACAGAATATTCCGTAAGAACTGCCATACTGGGTCAAACCAAAGATCCATCAAGTCTGATGGCCTGTTATCAAAAGTGGCCAATACTTGTCCCAAGTACCTGACATATTCCAAAAATAGCCAGTTCCATTATTGGCAACTGGCAACAGAACCCAAGCAGGAGGGGAACCATACTTGACTTGGTGCATACGAATGGAGAGTGATGTTATTATGGGTGATATCTGATATCCAGTGATCACCAGATGATATGATTTGGTTCAGTAATAGGAAATGAATGGAGATGGCTCATTCAAAAGTGAGGTCACAGACATCAGGAAAACTAACTTTGTCAAGATGGGGGAATACCTCAAGGAGTCGTTAGCTGAGGGAAGTAGAAAAGCAGAAGGAAAAACTAAAGGAGATATTTTAAGAGCAACACACCTCTTAATAATTAAAGTACAAGGAAAAGGAGGCCATAATGATTCTCAAAAGAAGTACTTGAAAAGGTAAAGAGAAAGAAGCTATCCTTCATACACTACATTAGATCGCAGAAAGAGGATGAAACATAGAAACATAGAAATATGATGACAGAAAAAGACCACATGGCCTATCTAGTCTGTCCTTCCATATCAACAACTACAACAGTCCCCTTTTTACCTTTAGAGATCCTCTGTGTTTGTCCCAAGCTTTTTTGAATCCAGTTACTGTCCTCATCTCTACCACCTCCACTGGGAGACTATTCCACGGATCCACTACTCTTTCCGTGAAGAAATATTTCCGCATATCACTCCTGAATCTATCTCCCTTCACCCTCATCCCATGTCCCCTCGTAGCAGAACTTGCTTTCAATTGAAAGAGGCTCTCTCCCTGAACACTTATGCCACGGAGGTATTTAAACATCTCAATCATATCACCTCTATCCCGCCTTTCCTCTAAGGTGTACATATTAAGATCCTTCAGTCTGTCCTCATATGCTTTATAATGAAGACCACTAATCATTTTAGTAGCCACCCTCTGCACCGACTCCATCCTGTTCACATCCTTTTGAAGATGCGGTCTCCAGAATTGCACACTATACTCCAAATGAGGTCGCACCAAAGACTTATACAGAGGCATTATCACCTCCTTTTTTCTGCTAGCCATTCCTCTCCATATGCACCCAAGCATCCTTTTAGCTTTTACCGTCGCCTTTTCTACCTGTTTATCTACTTTAAGATTATCAGACACAACCACGCCTAGGTCCCGCTCTTCTTTAATGGACAAAAGTACTTCACCCCCTATACTATATTGCTCCCTTGGATTGCTGCAGTCCAAATGCATGACCTTACATTTTTTAACATTAAATCCCAGCTGCCAAATTCTTGACCATTGTTCAAGCTTAGCTAGATTCCTCCTCATGTTATCTACACCTTCCTGGGTGTCTACTCTATTGCAGATTTTGGTATCATCCGCAAAGAGGCAAACCTTACCCGACAGCCCTTCCGCTATATCACTAACAAAGATGTTAAAAAGAATCAGACCAAGGACAGATCCCTGGGGCACACCACTGGTAACATCCCTCTCCGCTTTGTTGCCTCCCACCCAACCAATTTCTAACCCAAGCAGTAACTTTAGGGTCCATCCCTAGGGTGCTCAGTTTGTTTATAAGTCGCCTGTGAGGAACAGTGTCAAAGGCTTTACTGAAATCTAAATACACCACATCTAGGGCTCTCCCTCGGTCCAACTCCCTGGTCACCCAGTCAAAGAAATCAATCAGATTTGTCTGACAAGACCTGCCTCTGCTGAAGCCATGCTGCCTCGGATCCTGTAATCCACTGGACTCCAGAAACCTCACTATTTTCTCTTTCAGCAGCGTTTCCAATAATGTACTCACCACCGAAGTTAAACTAACCGACCTGTAGTTTTCAACCACATCCTTACTTCCGCTTTTGTGTAAAGGCACCACATGAGCCTCTCTCCAGTCCTTTGGCACCACTCCCGACTCCAACGAGGCATTGAAAAGGTCAGTCAGTGGAGCTGCTAGAACGTCCCCAAGTTCCCTCAGTATTCTAGGGTGTATTCCATCCGGTCCCATCGCTTTGTCTACTTTAAGTTGAGCTAGATTCTCTCGAACACAGTCTTCTGAAAATTGTTCAAGATGATAAGCAGCAATATCTGGAAAAGCTAAGAGAAGCTGGGAAATTAGTCAGGAAACCATAGTTGGAAAAGGAAACCATAGTTGGAAATGGAAATAAATATAGCCAAAATAGTAAAATGGTGGGAAAACATTTTTTTAGATATACTACTGACAGAATGAAGTGAAAAAGTGATATTTAAAGACAAGAGTGAAGAGGAGGAATATGTAAAAGCTAATGAGGATGAAGTGATATTACTTAACAAATATTTCTGTTCTGCATTCACAATGAAGGGATGGGAGTAGCACTGCAGAAAACAAATATAAATAAGAATAGAAGTAAAGTAGACCTTGAATTATTTTCAGAAGACTGTGTTCATGTAGAGCTACCTAAACTAAAGCCATGGGACCAGATGGGATACATCCAAGAGCACTGAAGAAACAGGGATGTTCTGACTACTTCATTGTGTGACCTTTTCAATGATTCTTTAAAGCTGGGAGTGATCCTAGAGGACTAGAGAAGGGTGCATGTGGTCCTTCTATACAAAAGTGGAAGTAAGGATGAGGTTGGGAACTACAGACTGGTTAGTCTGACTTCTGTGATGAGTAAATTAATGGAAATGCTGCTGAAACAGAGGATAGTAAGGTTTCTGGAATCCAATGGATTGTAGGATCCAAGGCAGCACGGCCCCTCTCCACAAAAGCAGAAGTAAGGACAAGATTGGGAACTAGAAGCCTATGTTTGACCTTTGTGGTGAATAAATTAGTAGAAAAGCTGCTAAAAGAGAGTATAGTGCAGTTTCTTGAATTCAGTGGATTGCAGTATCTGAGGTAGCATGGTTTTACTAGAAGTAGGTCTTGTCAGATGAATCTGATTATTTTCTTTGACTGGGTTATCAGAGAGTTGGATTGAGGGAGAATTCTAGATGTGATGCACTTAGCTTTCAGCAAGGCCTTTGCCACAGTTTTGCACAGGTGACTTGTAAGTAAACTAGTCATTCTTTGGTATGGGCCCTAAAGTGACTGACTGGGTTAGACACTGGTTGAGTGGGAGGCGACAAAGGGTAGTGATAAATAGGGTTTGTTGATAGGGACCTGAAATGGGGTACCAGGGCCCTCTGAGTTAATATATAGTGTGAAAATTAGTTCTGAATATTTCTGTCATCATTACAAGGGAATGTTTATGAATAAGAGAGAGGCACTTGAGGTTACATCTTGCAAGACAGGGAGCTTTTGTTATGATTAAGTTGGGAAATATGTCTGTGCCTAGTTTTGACCTGTAATATGTTATGTCTGTGCTTTGACCTCTAATATGTAGAGACACAAAGCTTGATGTAGAGCTGAATTTGTACCATGAAGCAATTTCTCTTAATAAATGAAGGTATAATGGTAGAGATTTACAGGGAACTGCTCTAGTTTGCAGAGCTGTGGGCCTCTCACTTAAGCTTAAGTCATACCATTTTATATAACTCCCTGTGTATGTATGCTTCCCTATTTGCATTTGATTTAGAGAACTCAAGTCAAAGAATCAAGGTCAGCTATTTGGTAGCCCGGTCAGAAGTATTGCTGTTGTTGTTAAGTGCCATCGAGTTGGTGTTAACTTCTGGCGACCCTCTGGATTAATGACCTAAACCTTGTCCGGTCTTCAGCCAAGCAGCTCATTGACAGAGTAGTATCCATAACTGCTGTTATTGTATCGGTCCATCTCATTGCTGGCCTTCCTCTTTTACAATGACCTTCTACCTTGCCAAGCATTATGTCTTTCTCCAATGATCTCTCTCTTCGCATGATATATCCAAAGTATGTAAGTCGAAGTCTTGTCATCTGAGCTTCTAAGGAAAGCTTAGGTTTGATCTCCTCTAGTACTGACTGGTTTGTTCTTCGGGCAGTCCACAGTATACATCACCAGCACCATAGTTCAAAAGTATCAATTTTCTTACTATCTTTTTCACTGTCCAACTTTCGCATCCATATGACATTATTGAAAATACCATGGCCTGGACAAGTCAAATCTTTGTCTAGGTCCTTCATAGCAATTCTACCAAGAGCAATACGTATTGGATTTCTTGACTGCTAGTCCTTTCTTTATTTACTGTTGGTCCAAGTAAGTTAAAGTTGTCAACTATTTCAATATCTTCTCCATCAATGATGAACTTATTGATTTTGCCAGTTGTCAGGATCTTTGTCTTCTTAAAGTTAAGGTGCAGACCCATTTTAAGACTATATTCCTTGATCTTGAGAAGCAACTGTTTCAAATCAGCTTTACTTTCAGCCAATAATGTGGTATCATTAGCATAGTGAAGGTTGTTGATGAGTCTTCCACCAGTCTTCACACCTTGGTTGTCTTCATACAGTCCTGCTTCTCTGATGATTTGTTCTGCATATAAATTAAAGAGATAGGGGAAAGTATGCAGCCTTGTCATACACCTTTGCTGATTTTAAACCATTCTGTTTCTCCTAGTTCCATTTGAACTGTTGCTTCTTGATCAATGCAAAGGTTGTGCAAGAGAACGATCAGGTGTTCTGGTATACCCATGCTTCCTAATGTGGCCTAGAGTTTCTCATAGTTGACCCAGTCAAAAGCCTTGCTGTAGTCAATAAAACACATATAGATATCTTTTGGTGTTCTTTTGCCTTTTCATGGATCCATCTCACATCCGCAATAATGTCTTTCGTTCCTCACCCTTTCCTGAATCCTGCTTGCACTTCAGGCAGTTCTCGTTCCAGGTATCTACTGAATGATCTTGAGTAGAATCTCACTGGCATGTGGGATCAGAGTGATTGTGGAATAATTTCTGCAGTCAGTCAGGTCACCTTTCTTCAGTATTGGTATAAACACAGATCTTTTCCAGTAACTAGGCCATGAATTTGTCTTCCAAATTTCCTGGCAGAGCCTTATAAGTATGGTAACAGCTTCATCCGATTGCTGTAATACTTCAGTGGGAGTGCCATCAATGCCCAATGCTTTGCTCTTTGATAAGGCTTTCAATGCTGCTTTGACTTCTTTCATCACCAATTGTTCCTGATCATAAGGTACAGGTTGAAAGGCTGTTGGTCCGCTTAATCTTTATGGTATAATGACTCTGTATATTCTTTTCACCTTTTCTTGATCTTCTCAACATCATTCAACATGGATCCTTGAGCATTTTGTAGCTTTCCAATTCGAGGCTGGAATTTTTTCTTTAACTCTCGTAGCTTTAGAAAAGCTGATCTTGTTCTTCCTCTAATAGCTTCTGATTTTATCTCCTTGCATGTGTTATTATAGTACTTCTCCTTGTCTTGTCTTGCTGCATGTTGGAAATCTCTGAGTTCTGCGATTGCCTCTCTCTCTCCTCCGACTTTAGCTTCTCTGCGTTTCTGGGCAAATTTTCAGTCATCAATTTTGGCCATTTTTGCTTTTTTACCTTATGTAGAGACTTCTCGCTTTCTTCCAATACAACCTTCTTGATGTCATCCCATAACTCTTCTGGAACTCTGTTATTTGTATCTAAAGTAGCAAATTGATTTTTCAGGCAGTCTCTAAATTCCAATGGTATATTTTCAAGGTCATATTTTGCTACTTTCATGAATGGCTTGCTCTTTTTCAACTTTAGCTTGAGTTTGCATACTAGCAGTTGGTGATCTGTAGCACAGTCAGCTCCAGATTTTGACTTTGTTGATGTTATTGAGTTTTTCAATTGTTATCTTCCACGGATGTAGTCAATTTGATTTCTGTACAATCCATTGGGTGAAGTCCACGTATACAATCAGTGCTTGTATTGCTAGAAGAAGGTGTTTGAGATGAATAGATCATTGGTCTTGCAGAATTCTATCAGTCATTCTCCAGCTTCATTTCTGTTGCCAAATCCATATTTTCCAGCCACTTTGCTGTCTTCTTTGTTGTCAACGTTTGCATTCCGGTCACCCATGACTATCAGGATATCCTGTTTGCATGTTCTGTTAATTTCAGCTTGTACTTGTTCATAGAACTCATCATCAACTTCTTCTTCTGCAGCTGTTGTTGGGGCATATACCTGAATTATAGTTGTGTTGATGGGCTTTCCTCATAGATGAATAGAAATTAAGCCTTCACTGACTGCATTTTATTTCATTACAGTTCTTGCAAGTTTCTTCTGAATTATAAATGCAACACCATTTAAGCTTTGTTTTTAATTTACAGCATAGTAGACCATATGAGCATCATATGCAAAGTGCCCAAAGCCAGTCTATTTCAGTTCACTGACACCCAGCAGATCGAGTTGTAGACGTTCCATTTCATTCTTGACCACCTCCAACTTCCCTTGGTTCATGTTTCGTATGTTCCATGTCCCAATATGTAAGACGTCTTTGCAGCTTCTGACTCTCTTTTCATGCACAGCTACATCAGCAGATCCAACCACATCATAAATGCTTTACTCTGAGAAGTCTTCAACTCATCCCCAGTAGCCATTTGAGTGCCTTCCAACCTGTGGGTCTCATCTTCCAGCACTATAGTGCAATTTGTTTTGTGAATATCCATTGGGTTTTCATGGCAAGATATATAAGTAGGCCATAGGAAAAAGAGATTCATTGTTTGTGCAGTGACTTGGATCTTCCTTCAGGGTTCATTCAGGGTTCACTCTGAGGATACGTCAGAAGCTCTTTTGCTGCTTTAAGAAGGATCTGATCCATGAAACTCTATTTAGACCCTAGAGCACTTAAAATTCATGCTTTGGGGGAAGTGTTTTTCCCACAGCCGTGCACAGAGGAGGAGGCAGGCTGATTCCCGGGCTGTTGTGACATCATCGAGGGCTTCTTAAAGAACTGCTGGGTGCTGTGAATAACTGGGAGGTGTTTTTCCCCACAGCCATGCACAGAGGAGGAGGTAGACTGATCCCCAGGATATCCTGACGTCACCGGGAGCTTCTTTAAAGAACTGCTGGGTGCTGTGAAAAACTGGGAGGTGTTTTTCCCAAAGCCGTGGAAAGAGGAGGAGGCAGGATGATCCCCAGGCTGCCCCGACATCATGGTGCACGATGGTTGGCAAGCGGTCGTGGCACGACCTAAGGGGCATGACACAAGGGGCATTTCAGGCCTCTTGGGATCCCCTTGGAGCACTGAAAGGGCACCACTTTAGCTGTGAAGAAACAAGTGATGCCAGTGGGTGTGGGTGTCGCTACAGGTGCAATGGATAAACACTTGAAGCCCAAGGAGGAGCGTAATCCCTCTGCAGGTATTGTGACTGCTGGGTGCCCCTGGGGGTTTTTCGTTTCTCCTACTGTATGGAATGCTCTCCCAGATAACTTAAGGATGATAAAAGTCCTTCAGTCTTTTCGAAAGGAACTCAGAACACACCTGCTCATCTAATATTATAGCCCCAGTAACTCTAACAAGTCCTCACAATCACCCTAACCCCTCCTCTATCAAATTTGGACATACTACCTATTTCAACATATCAATGATGTTTATGTACTAGTTTATCATGATTTGTATATAGTCAGGGACAAAATCAACTGTTCATCTGATTGTAAATATGTTATACGTTGTTCAATGTAAACTTGTCTGTTATATTTACTGTGTACTATAAATAAGTTCTACCGACGTTATAATGTAAACCAAATATTTGTTCAATTTGACACAGGTTTTGGAGGACTTGCAGGATGTTATAGTAAACTGCCACTGATCTCTGGAAGTGGCGGTATATAAAAGTTTATAAATAAATAACTAAATAAAATAAATAAATCTTTGAGTTCCCCAAAATGCTTTCACCCGTCTTCCCCTTCTATTATGATTCCACCTGACCCAATGGGTGGTAACCAGCCTTTGCATTAGAATACGTCTTCTATTGCCTCTGGACATTGGAAAGCTATGGTCTGGTCGCCCCTTCCAGTTGATGCTAAGGAGATGTCTGATTCTCAGATATCTCTGGATGATGTATAGAGGGTGATCACTCAGACTGAGCAGACTGGTTAATACCATCTCCAAGCTGTGTGCATTCTCACAGGAGATGGTTCCATGGCTGGATAAAGTTCAGGAACAGGTGGATTCATTAGCTAGTCAAGTTTTTAAATGTGATAGCCAATGTTCCTCTCTGCAAGCTCTTAGTGCATCTAATATCAAGGAGAGTCTTATAATACATTTTAGATTAGAAATGTTTGAAAATAATTCAAGAACAAAAAATATCTGCTTTTTGAATTTTCCTTATTGTCATTTGCTATCTCCAGAAGTTTTATTCCGGAAGTACCTCAAGGAAGCGTTGGGGTTAGCCAATGCTGACTTGATGGTATTGTCAAAGATATTTTATTTGGCTGGTGGGAAGATATCTGGTGAGTTCTCTAAGGGGTATGTTTACTAAAACCCCAGTAAGGTGCGGGCCCCGGTAGTGTGCCGGTGCCATATAAGGAGTGGGCGTTCCGTCCTGAAAAAGAAAAGCCGGAATTTAAATATGCGCTAAGGTGCGCGGCGCCCTTGTACTCCCCGCACCTTAGCGCATCAGATGGCTGCGCGGGAGACATATGTGGTACGCTGATGGGCAAGCAGAAGAGCAGAGCCACAGCACAATGGTTAAAACACTGACCAATGGTGCAGGGATCATGGGTTCAAACCCCCACAGTGCCCAATGGAGGCAGCTGGCTGAGGCATTATTTTAGGAGGCATATAAATTATGGGCGGCATAAGGCGGCACGCTGATGGGCACAAGGCGGCGCGCCAATGTTTTAGGAGGCATGTTAATATTGGGCGGCATAAGGCGGCGCGCTGATGTGTAATCACAGGAACAGAACCAGGGCACAATGGTTAAGACACTGACCAATGGTGCAGGGATTAGGGGTTCAATCCCCCAAAGTGCCCAATGAAGACAGCTGGCTGAGGCAAAACATATTATGGGGCAGATTGCTTTAGGAGGCATTTTAGTCATATTTTAATTGCCACTACTAGCAAACGCACTCCCAAAGCGTGTTAACATCAGGTGCCCTATAAGGCACATTTTAAAGTGCACTGTCAGCCAAGGCACCCTAGAATGTTGCTTATAGGGCGCTTTAGAGGGTGCCGTATGAGGTACCGCAAGGTCAGTGTACTGTTTTTTATGGCAGCACTGTGCAGTTTAAGGAATGAAAAGCATATGTCGGTGTGCTGACAGGCAAGGAGGAGCAGCAGTGGAGCACAATGGTTAAGGCACTGACTGCTGATACAGGGGTCATGGGTTTGCTCCCCAGTGTGCCTAATACGTAAGGCTGGCTGTGGCTTTGCATTGTACATATTTTGGCCTGCCGCACTTTATATTTATGTTATTAATTGCTGCCAGCAAACACGCCCTCACGTGCCGTAATTGAAGGTGCCGTATAAGGCACACTATAAGGCACTCCATAGGGCACATTATAAATTGCACTGTCCGCCACAGCACCCTAAAATGTCCCCTATAGGGCACCCTATAGGTTGCGTCACAGGAGAATGTATAGTGCACCTTATATGGACGGGAACCATAAGTTGCCCTATAGGGCGCCCTATAAAGCACCCTCAGAGGCACCTTATGGGTACAGTAAGCGGAGGGTGTTTTTGCTGGCATCAAAATATGTACATTAAAAAAAGATAATGCATTGGACAACCCTATCAAATAACCCCACTGTAGGTTTGAACCCATGACTGCTGGTTTCAGAAGCAGTGCAGTAACCATTGGGCTACAGCTCTATAGCTGCTAGCAAGGCCCTGGCTGGCTGCAGAGGGCATGCACGTCACCACACAGACAGTCTGCTGTGGTCACCAGGATAGGGTTAGCCTACCCATACCCATGATGCACTGCACATGCAAATCAGCTGTCCACAGATTAACACAAGATGTGCAATGCACCCCCACAGCACCTCTGCCCGGTAGAGGGAAGTGACCATTTATTTTATTTATTTAGACAGTTTTGTATACCGCCTTATCCTTCAATCAAAGCGGTCACAACACAATTGGGGGATACATTTAACACGCAGGGATATGAGACACATACACTAATACTTAGAGGGAACATGGGCAATGGAGGGTTAAGTGGCTTGCCCAAGACCACAAGGAGTATCTGTGGGACTAGAAACCCCCGTCCTTCCGGCCCAAGGTTGCTGTCCTCTAGTGGGATTTGAACCCCCGGCCTGAAGTACCTTGCCCCAACCACTAGGCTACTCCTCCCTCATGTGCACCCACACGCCACCTCGGCCTGGTAAGGGGTACTGACTGTGTGTTTTACTGGCACAGAGTAGCTACACACCGTCACATTGTGCGGGTACTGTGCTCACCCTGAGGGTGTAATGAGGCGCCCAGAACCAGGTCCACAACACCTTCCATGGCTGAAAGAGGCCATGCCGGAGGTCCAAAGCAGTGTTAATGTGTGAGATAGTTTCTGCACAAACACCTTGGATATCTCTGTCTGCTTCAGTCAGGTGTAGCCCCTATGGACCCCTAGGTGGGCTATGCACTACCACAATCCCCCCTCCAGGGCTGAGGGTAGCAAACAGGGTCTCCTATCAATAGATCCACATTCCACCTCCCTGCAAAGGTGGCAGTAGAGGGGACCACCAACCCCAGTCCTGTTGGGGAACAGACAGCCTACAGGGCAGTCAGTGCAGCTCTGTACACATCCATAACACAATAGCAGACAGCCATTAGGCCTGAATATGCTAAGCTGCACCCCACCACTATCTGATATTCTCCTGCAGCAGGTCATCAGCCACTGCACCCCACAAGCTGCTCCATCAAGACACATACCAGCTGCAAACAGTGTGCTAGTTAGTCCACAGTGCATGTTCCCAGTGGAGATGCATGCACCCAGAACTGGGATGTCAGCATACACAGCAAGCAGTTAGATCAGTGACTGGGCCCCAAAAGGAAACCCATATCTATCACATGAGAAAAAGACTATATAGCACTATGGGAGTGCCTAGCCATGCTGTGGTCACTGCACAGTCAGGGTGAGAGTGATCTCTCAGCAGGACATACTGAGGTCACCCTGTCTGTGTAGGTGGTGGCCGGGCACTAAAATGTCCCGGTCAGTGCCCTATGCCCTGTGCAGATGCACCCTGGCCAGGCCACCCTGTCCGGCCTATACCCATGGTACCTTGCTCCTCATTATGCACATTGGCAGCCCAATACTGGCAACATTGCTGGCAGTGTTGGCTGTGGAAGGTGTTTGCAGCCACCACACACTGGATAGGCAGACAGCCACCCCCACACCTATGCCAGCATTGTGCTACTATAGAGGGGTCCAGCAGCCATACCCACCACACCAGTCCTGGGCACAGTACAGGCATGGATATGGTACGCACTACTGTTGGGGGTCACTCCCAGGGTGGTAAACACTGTCAGAGACCAGACCTGCAGCGCACACCGCAGACATCACAATGATTGTTATGGTGGAGATCAATGAGCAACATGTGCTTAACGTAGGAATTGATATCTGCCAGTTATCATGGGCAACGTTTGGTAGCTGTGTACCATATACCCAGGTGTAGGGTGGCAGTGCTAAGGTATGCAACTGCTAGTATTGGGGGATACAGGCAGGGCCCAATGTCCTGCCTCTCTAGGAGGCATTGGCCAATGGGGCCTGGGGGGGGGGGGTGTCTGGCCCTGTTGGCTGCTGCTTTACGGCAGAGTGTCCCAACTCCAGTCCTGGTGTTCCAACCACTGTTCGGGTTTTCATGCTGTCCCTCAGAAATATGCATGAGCTACATCAGCATACCATGGGGGTGGTGCATAGATATGCAGCACATGCATCTTTAGCAGAGGCAGCATGGATCCTGAATGGTGTGGTGCCCTCCAGGACTGCATTTGGGAGACTCTGCTCTGGGTAATGCGGCTGTTTATGGTGTCTGTGTTTGGTGTGGTTAAATATAGGCGTGTGAACCATGCGTATGTTCTCAGCAATAAAGGTGTCTCCTTACTATCACGGTTTAGTTGTAGGAAAAATATGTGGACTAGATTGGCAGTAGCCCCAGCTGGGCTTTGAACCTATGACCTTCTGTTCTTGCACATGCAGTCTGTGTGCACTGCACCACCATGTTGCCACAGATGTGCTGTGTTCCCTGGGGAGTCCATGACTGTACACCCGACAGAGCCTGTCTGTTACGGTGGACGGTGCCAGCCTGCACAGGCCTAGGCCACTGTCTGCTGTGGTTTGCAGCCACTGCCCCCTCCACCACCTGTACCCTTCCGCCAACATGCAGACATGTCCCTATCTGGAAGAAAGCATATGACCTGATTGAGTTGTGGCACTCCAGGACTGAATTTGGGGGACTCGGCTGTCGGTAATGCCCATTGTTATGGTTTGTGTGCGGTGTAGGGTAAAATATAGGTGTTGGAACCATGCTTATGTTCTCTGCTATACAGGAGTGTCTGTACTATCACTGTTTAGTGGTGGGTAAAACTATGGGGACTGGGTTGGCAGGAGCCCCAGCTGGGGTTTGAACCTGTGATCCTACAGGCACTGGCTGTGTCCGCTGCACCACACTGTGGCTACAGAGACAGTGCAGTCTCTGGAGATAGGAAACCTGGCCGCACGAGTCAGACACCCTGCTCTGCACAATTTTACTGTGGGCTCGTTTACCTTGTATGGGCACAGGGGTGCAATTAAACCTCATAAATGGCCTCCAAAAGAAGAGGAAAACACCAAAGCCAAGCTGGGCAACAGTGATATCAATGGGCAACATGAACAACACTCCCAGGAAAGCTCCATTGACATGCAGTGATTTCTGAAAGGGTCTACGGAGCGTAGACCCTTCCAAAAATCATTTCTTTTTTTTTGGGGCTTTCCTGGGAGTGTTTTTTATGGTTGCCCATTAATATCACTGTTGCCCAGCTGGGGTGTAATTTATTTGGGATTTTTTGCGGTCATTTTACATTTATATTTGCTGTTTTGTTCTGTGCACATGTATCACACTGCTCACGTTTTGCAGGTTTCCCAGGTTTTGCTGTACATTGCTGACGGAAATGGTTTCTCTTCCCTTTAAATCGGCTCTAACGCGAGGGTTTCACTCGCGGTATTTTTAATGCCGACATTCAGCCCCGCTCCTGTGCGGGGAGCCTCTCCCCTCCCACTCTACACCCATTGACCCCGTCCCCCCGCTCCTCGGGAGCCTTCCTCCGCTCTCCGTAAGCGTTTCCCCGCCTCTATTGCACATGAGCGCCCCGCACACGTGCGGCGGCCCGTTAATGTGACGCGCACGCGTGCGCGGCGCTTAAGAGCTCTTAAATGCATCATTAGCGTCCGCTCTTGTGCGCCGCGCACGTGTGCGCGGTTTAGTAAACATACACCTAAGGGTTTTGGAATCTTGCAGTCTCAATCAGGCTTCAATTTGACACAGTTTTTGGAGGACTCCCAGGATGTTATTTCCACTAGGGCTACTCTTCTGGTTACATTCCTTTCAGAACAGGATAAGATTTCTGTGTTTAAAAGTTACTTCAAGAAAGCGTTTGTATTTTGTGGCACAAGAATTCAATTGTTTTTGAATATCTTGAGGGCCACCCAGTTGCATCTAAGGGCCTTTTTGGATCTTAGACTGAGGGTGTTGGCCCTTGGGGCATCTTTTTTTTTACGTTATCCTTGTAGGTGTTTGGTTACACTTGAAGGATCTAAGTTTATATTTTCAGACTCTCTGCAATTGGAGGCATTTCTAGCAGATAGGGAGAGACAGGCCGCAGTTGGGTGAGATTTTTGATGGAATGCAATAGTGGCCATGATTCTGGAGTTTACTCCTTTATTTTCTTGATCTAATTTTACTTTCTTATTGTTTTCTTCCTGAGATATGGGCTAATGGATATGCAATTTGTTTTCTTCTGTTTTTAGAAATTTCCTATGGATGTTTACTGGATCGTATTTCCTGTATGCTTGCTTTGTAAGTATTTTTTGAAAATTCAAAATGAAAAAAAAATAGAAATTAAAAATTCATGCTTTGGTGATAAACCAGTCAGATTATTGTAACTCATTTTAGACTGGAGTATATTTATTCCAGCTAAAGAGGTTACAGCTTATTCAAAACGTTTCAGTCAAACTTATCTATGATGCCAATAGATATGATCATGTAACACCTCTACCAATGGAGCAGCATTGGCAACCATTTGGAAGCAGGATTAAATATAAAATACTGATCCTCGCCCATCAAACCTACTATACAGGATTACTAATTTACAGTATCTTAATTCTGTTCTAATTCTGTACTGCCCATCCAGTAACCTTAGGTCACCATAGGCTAATTTTCTTACAGTGCTTGCTAAAAAGTCATGACTAGCCTTCTCTTGATATACCCTCCTTTAGTTATTTGACTTTAACTTTAAAGAACTCATTCCCATTGGATTTGTGACCGGAGTCATCTTATAAGAAATTTTAAAAAAGGGATCAAGGCATGGCTTTTTGAACAGACTTTTGAATGATAATTCATTACCAATGGAACTTCATTAATGCTTCCTTCCATTCTGCAGTTACCTTTTGTGTCACGGATGATTTGTTCTGTCCTTGGATAATATTTATTGTGTTATCCCCCTTCTTCTTGTGTCTTGTCTGTTCTTGTTTTTATGCATGATGTAGATCCTTTCATCATCGACATTTGTAAACCGCTATGATGGAAAAATCAAATAGAAGTATATCAAATCCTGATAAATAAATCAATAAGGGCATTGCTAATCATATGCTGCAGACTTTGGTACTAGGTAAGCAATATTGCAGAAGGGCTGTTGGATAAAGTCTAAAATTTGACTCCTAATATTTAATGTTAAAAAATGCAGAGTCATACATTTGGGCTGCAAAAATGTAAGAGAGCAATACAGAATAGGGGAGTGAAGTACTTCTGTGTACTAAAGAAGAACTGACCTAGGGGGTGATCATATCTGATAATTTTAGGGCATCCAAACAGGAAGAAAAGGTGAAGGTGAAAGCCAAATGGATGCTTGGCTGTATAAGTAGAGGAATGGCCAGCAGAAAAAATGAGGTCATAATCAATGTTCCCTCTAATTTTCTGTAGGCTGTGTGCGCATAAAATATCAGCTGTCTTCAGGTTTTGAAGGAAGGTTAAATTTTTGTGCGCCACAGAACGACACTCGGAGTTATATACTTTAAAATTTGACTACACGTCAGAATGCAGTATGTACACCACATTGATTTTAATCAAATTAAATGAAAATAGACGATTACTAAATGAAGCAGAAAATTTCTAGTAATTACAATCACAACTTTTAAATTTTAAGATGTCTGTGTTGTTTTCTATCAGAATCAGAACCATAATTTTTGTGCGCTCTATTGTAAAGTATGTGCGCTCGCTCGGCGAGGTGTGTGCGCGCGCACACGTGCACAGCTTTGAGGGAACAGTGGTCATAATGCCATAAGAACATAAGAACATAAGATATGCCATACTGGGTCAGATCAAGGTCCATCAAGCCCAGTATTCTGTTTCCAACAGTGGCCAATCTAGGTCATATGTACCTAGCAGTTTCCCCAAAAGACACAGGTTCCACAATGCTTATATTGGTTCAAGCATTGATATCCTGGGTCCCTTCTTAATAATGGTTTATGGACCTTTCCTCCAGGAACTTGTCCAAACCTTTTTTAAACCCAGCTACACTAACAGCCTTTACTACATCCTCCGGTAACAAATTCCAGAGTTTGATTACACGTTGAGTGAAAAATATTTTCTTTTATTAGTCTTAAATAGTTTACCCTGTAGCTTCATTGCATGTCCCCTAGTCTTTCTATATTCTGATAAGGTAAACAATCGATCTACGTTTACCCGTTCCACTCCGTTCATTAATTTATAGACTTCTATCATATCTCCCCTCAGCCGTTTCTTTTCCAGGTTAAAGAGCCCTAACCTTTTAAGTCTTTCTTCATAGGAGTATCCTTCCATCCCCTTTACCATTTTGGTGACTCTTCTCTGAACCTTTTCTAAAATCGCTATATACTTTTTAAGATGCCTTTGTATAAACCTCTGGCGAAAACTCATTTGGTGCATTTGTACAGTTCTAGAGACTGCTCCTTCAATAAGATATGAATAGGATGGAGTTTAGTCTAGAGGGGGCAGGCATCTTGTATTTGTCAGTAGACATCAGTGCATATATGTGTATTTTATAAAATACATTCATAAGTGCTGATCCCATCCCCAACGCTGTCTACTCTTTACCCCCCAAAATGCCTACAAATTGTCGTGGGGAGCGCCCCCTACGCCTATGGGCAATCCACGGCAAAGATTATATTTAGGGAGCCACCAGGAACGTAAGGTTCATTTGCGTAGTAAAATGTTCTTATCAGTTCCGGCTGCCTAAAAGAACTTAGCAACAAAACCAAGTGGAGGGAATTAAGACTTTTATTCCCCGTCAATGCAAGGGTTCAAATTAAGAGATGAATAATGAAACAGAAAAGTCCTTTCTTGCAAAAGGTCACCAGTATTCAAAACATGTGCTTAATTGTTACACTTCACAATTAATGCAGAGGTCAGAAAACAGGAATTCAGTTCATTCCAAAAACATCAACATTTTCATAGACTCTTCTATTTTACTCAGTTACTACAGACTTTTGACATAAGGCTGTGCACAGGTCACACTCCATCTGCTCTGGTGGTGATAGGGAAACTGTGTCAATGCATTCTTCCTCACTAAAATCACCAGGGGAACAAACACTGTCCCTGTCTGACTCGTGTTGGTGTGTTATGCCTCTGGGGCCTTGTCTCAAATAAGGGTCTGTTCTCAGGGCTTTAGGGATTTTACTAAACCAGTCTGGTTTCTCCTTCCTTGTAAAGCAAGGACTGGTTTTCCCAGGGCCTTTATGCTTCATGCATTTACTAGCATCAATAACGGTTTCATACCTGGAACTTTGCTGGCTTGACTCCACAGAGTTTTTCCTTTCAGCAATTTTCCTGTTGTAGCAATGTCTCTGCCTCTCAGCATTAGGCAGGGCTGTGCTTCTTGGCAGTTTAGTAAAACCTGGTTTGGACTCTCTTTCCTCCCTTGGTAAGAACTCAGGTTTATTATAAAATGCCTTTCCTCTCTTGCTTGGTAAAACTGGGTAATTATCCCTCAGAGACTGTGAGCTTCTCACCAAACCATTCCCTTTGGCTTCTGGCTTAGCTCTCTCTTCTGGAGTCAGGAACACTGGAAGAACAGGGCGTGGCACAGCCTCTAACCTCAGAGCTGGCTCTAACAAACCTCCTTGGGAGAGCTGCACAATCAGCCTGGCCCTTCTGGATTTCACCCTTGTAAACCCTGTACCTGTGGGCTTGCTCCTCTAGGATTTCTTCACTGTTCCTTCTCAGGTCCTTCTCTTTCTCTTCTTTCTCTTGCCTTGGTGAAGCCGTGCTCCCCTGTGTAGCCGTGCTCCTCTTCCTCAAGGCAGCTGGACCTGGACCTCCACTTCTCCTCCCACTGCACAATGCTGCTGGACTGCCTTTCCCTAAGGCAGCTGGACCTGGACCTCCACTTCTCCTTCTACTCCCCCTGCAAGCATTCAGCTCTGGCTTATAAGGAAATCCTTCCTGCCTGACTTCCGGGGTCACTTCCAGGTGCAAATCATTAGGCTTCTCAAGCTCATTAGCTCCTGAATGTTCCTTCCTGCTCCCTCTAGCTGTGCCTGGAGGTAATTGCACATCTAGCTTCTTAAAAGAAACAGGATTTCTTTTCAAACTTTCAACTTTATCAACACCCACATCATGACAAAGTATATCGCATAAAATTATGTTATTTGTCAGTAGTGCATATTTTTCTGAATGCATGCCCTCAGGGCAATTTTTAAAAGGCTATATATACATGTGAGCAGGGCCGGCCCATCCATTGAGCAAGAATGTTGATTGCACAGGGCCCCGCGTTTCAGGGGGCCCCACGCAAACAACCTCCTTCGTTGAAGATCGGCAGGCAGGGTGGCTTTAGAGGGAGCCAGCGAGGCCCCGGCTCCCTCTAACAGCTACTGAAGTGAAGAGCATCTTTTCCCTTCACTTCGGCAGCTGTACTGACATTTAGAACGCTGCCACGCTGATCACAGGAAACAGGAAGTCACCTTTGAACTCAGTGCGACAGCGTTCTAAATATCAGTACAGCTGCCGAAGTGAAGAGAAAAGGTGCGCTTCACTTTGGCAGCTGTAGAGGTGAGCTGGGGCCTCTCCGGCTCCCTCTTGGCTAGCTGTGGGGCTCTTCGGGAGGGGAGGGGGGTGCTTGGACTGAAAATTGGCCAGGGGGGATATCTAGGACTGGAAATGGGCTGTGGGGGATTGCTAGAACTGAAAATGGGCTGGGGGGGTCACTAGGACTGGCAATGCCCTGGGGGCGTGTTGCTAGGACTGGAAATGGGCTGTGGGAGGTTGCTAGGACTGAAAATGGGCTGGTGGGGTCACTAGGATTGGAAATGGCCTGGGGGAGTGTTGCTAGGACTGGAAATGGGCTGTGGGGGGGGGGTACTAGGATTGGAAATGGGCTGGGGGGGTTTCTAGGACTGGAAATGGAGGGTGGGCTTGAACTGCAGATAGCTGATGGGGAGGGGGGCTTCGATGGAAATGGGCTGATGGTGGGGCTGGGATAGGATTGGAAATGGGCTGATGCGGGGGCTAGAAGGGAGCGGATGCTGGGTGGGGCTGGAACTAGAAGGGAGCTGGTGTTGGGGAAGGATTTGAATGGGATGGGACTGGGAGAGTGAAACGGAGAGGGGAAAAATATTTTGTGTGGGAGGGAAGAAAAATCTACAAATGGTTGGGTATTGGGAGAGTAAATGCGGATTGAGGATGGAGGGGTAAAATTTGAGTGAATGAAAAAGGAATTAAGAAAGATGGAGGAAAGAGCTAAAGGAGAAAGATTAGTATGTTAAAGCAGATGTAGAGAGAAAATGGAAAAAACTAGAAGCGAGAAGAAAGGACAAATGGACAGCAGACGATGGAGAGTTAGCAGAAGGCACGAAGAAACCAGAAGAAAGTGGCTGGAGCAATTGCAATTGAAAAAAAATGCACAAAAGGTAGAAAACTATCTCTTTATTTTGAATTTATTAACTGGAATATGTCAGCTCTGGGAAATGTGCATCATTAACGTCTGCCCTTTGTTTAGTACAAGAGGAAATTAATTTATAGTTTTATTTCTACAGTGTTGTTGTACATTCCAAGTTTGACTTTTGGGGTTCCCAGTTTAATTATTGTCTTCCTATTTCTAAATAGTGATTCCTTGTTCTTTGTTTGGTGATGGTCTATGTTCTGCATGTGTAACTGAGCTGTGGTATTCTGTTTATGTAATTTCTATTTGACATTGCCACTTGTTCTCTTTCCCCAGTAGGTCATGTATTGTTATTCTCTGAAATGTATTGGTCTGATATTTGCAGTGCTTTTGATAGGTAGAGTATAGTGCTTTGTGAGTCCTGGTAGTGCTGTTACGATACTGCGGGTTTGCTATGGGTTCTAAATGCTAATCTAATAACCCCCACTCTAACTCATAAATCATCTAACCACTAGAGTGTATGTAGAGTAACTAAATCTTATATAGCAATCCTATTTTTTGTTGGAAGTTTTTGCCATGAGAGGTCTCCCCCTCTTGAAGCGTAACTTTCCTTTTAATCAAAACCGCGGCACAAACTCCACTGATACTTTATCGTGAAATCATGCACACTATTCAGTGCTATACCACAATATGAAGTCCTAATATAGCTCAACAATTAGAACTCAATGAAGATAACTTGAATATAACTTGAATACTCATCTGATGAATGGGTTCTTCACAGCCAATATCGTCGAACACAGTACTGCGTTTTGGGCCAAGTCATTTCATACTGGTCCTGTTTCAACGCTTAATGCTACTGCAGAAGTTCCAAATGCGCCTAACAAGAACGCCAAAAAGAGTTCCTTACTCCTTTTAAAAACCATCAGTGATTCAGTCAAACTTCCTGACCAACCAATTACCCCGGAAGATTTTTTAAAAAACCCAGCCAATCACCTGCTAATACGTCACAGTAAACTAGCCCAATCCTGCTCTAAATTTAAACCATTCGGTTCTAAAGATGACAAGCAAAAAATCCAAGCTTGTTCAAGCATTTGAAGTCGTTGTTCTCTATCTCCCCCTCTTGGGTTCTCAGGAATATAGTTCAAAACTCTCCATTTAAAATCACCAAAAGTATGTTGAAAGTCCATACAATGTTGCACAATGGGAGCAGATGTTACATTGTTGCGAACTCTCGAGGCATGTTCTTGTTGTCGCAGACGTATCATCCGGGTAGTCGACCTATATATAACTTTTGGCAAGGGCATATTAGCACATAGACAACAAAGGACGTAGAACAGGTTGTAGACCATTTGGAAACGTGTTTAAACATCATGTTCGGTATAGTCCATTCTTTTCCTGCTATTGTTTGTAAACAGAATTCACATTTATGACACGAAGAATGTCCCAAGTCAGTAGAATTTGCATCAAATTTGACTGGAAATGACGTACTACCAATCAAATCACCTAAATTGGGACCTCTAGTGTATGCGATCTGTAATGGTTTTGAAAACATGGATGTAATGATAGTAAGTGCCAATATTTCTTCAGAATACGACACACATGAATAACATTTGACATATATGGTAATATCCTCATAATTTTTTGATCCACTGCCACAATCCTCTGAGGGGTATCAAAATTAAAAAACCACTCCCTATGGGTAAACCTTGCTCTTGTCCATGCTTTTTTGATTATATACAGTGGATATCCCCGTTGTAACAGCCGTTGTTTTAACTCATGCGCATGTTGGTCAAAATCACTAATGGAGCTGCAAATATGTCTCAGCCGCAAAAATTGACCACATGGTAGTCCTCTCTTTAAAGCAGCCAGATGAAAACTTGAAAAATCAAGTAAAGTATTTCTCTGCACCGCTTTTCAAAAAAGCGTCAAATGTAACTTGGGGGTACGTTTACTAAACCGCGCAATTGTGCGGGGCGCACTTGAGCGTGCGCTAAGGTACCTTAGTGCACGATAATAGTGCTTTTTTGTGGCCCGCACATGTGCGCGCTGCACTGATGGGCCCGCACAAGTGCGCGGCGCACTGATGTGCGATAGAGGCGTGGAAAGGCATTCTGAGGGCAGAGGAAGGCTCCCGAGGGGCGGAGGAACGGGGTCAATGGGTGGAGAGTGGGAGGGGAGAGGCTCCCCGCACAGGAGCGGGGCTGAAATTCAACTAAAAAAATACCGCGAGTGAAAACCTCGCGGTAGAGCCGATTTAAAGGGAAGAGAAACCATTTCTGTCAGCAATGTACAGCAAAACCAGGGAAACTTACAAAACGTGAGCAGTGTGATACATGTGCACAGAACAAAATAGCAAATAAAAATAGAAAATGACCACACCAAAATTCTAAAAAATGATAATCCAGCTGGGCAACAGTGATATCAATGGGCAACAATAAAAAACACTCCCAGGAAAGCTCCAAAAAAAGGAAATGATTTTTGGAAGGGTCTACGCTCCGTAGACCCTTTCAAAAAGCTCTTTTTTTTGGAGCTTTCCTGGGAGTGTTTTATACTGTTGCCCATTGATATCACATTTGCCCGGCTTGGTTATGTTTTATTTCCCTTTTTTTCGAGGCCATTTCTAATGTTTATTTGCCCTTTTGTCTCCATACAAGGTGAATGAGCCCACAGTGAAATTGTGCAGAGCAGGGTTTCTGATTTCTTTGGCCAGGTTTCCTATCTCCAAGGACTGCACTGTCTCTGTGGCCACAGTGTGGTGTAGTGAACACAGACAGTGTGTTCAGGAGCCAAAGGTAAGCAGCTCAAGTCCCAGCTGGGGCCCCTGCAAACCCAATCCCCATATTTTACCCACCACTAAACCGTGATAGTAACGACCAACCTTTTTTGCAGAGAACATAAGCATGGTCCAAACACCTGTATTTTACCCTACAGAGCACAGACACCAGAAACATGTGCATTACCTAGACCACAATCCCCTAAATGCAGTCCTGGAGGGCCACATATCATTCAGCTGTGATGCTGTCTCCAATATAAGGCCATGTCAGCATGGTGGTGGAGGGGTACCGTTGGTGGAGGGGGCAGTGGCTGCTGCCCACAGCAGACGGTGGCCTAGCTCCCTTCACGTGGGTGCAGTGCACTCCAACAGACAGGCCCTGTCTGACAAACAGCCATGGACTCCCCAGGGAATGCACAGTTGTTGTGCTAAGACGGTGGTGCAGTGAACACAGCCAGTGCCTTTAGGACCAGAAGGTCACAGGTTCAAATCCCAGCTGGGGTTCCTGCCAACCCAGTCCCTTTATTTTACCTATGCAGAAAACATGGTAGTAAAGACTGAACCTTTACTGCTGAAAACATAAGCATGGGTCAAACACCTATATTTTACCCTACACAGCACAAACATCATAGAAATGTGCATTACCTAGAGTAGAGTCTCCCAAATGCAGTCCTGGAGGGCCAAACACCATTCAGGTTCCATGCTGCTTCTAATAAAGATGCCTGTGCTGCATATCATAAGAACATAAGATATGCCATACTGGGTCAGACCAAGGTCCATCAAGCCCAGTATTCTGTTTCCAACAGTGGCCAATCTAGGTCATATGTACCTAGCAGTTTCCCCAAGAGACACAAGTTCCACAATGCTTGTACTGGGACAAGCATTGATATCTTCGGTCACTTCTTAATAATGGTTTATGGACCTTTCCTTCAGGAACTTGTCCAAACCTTTTTTAAACCCAGCTACACTAACAGCCTTTACTACATCCTCCGGTAACAAATTCCAGAGTTTGATTACACGTTGAGTGAAAAAATATTTTCTTTTATTAGTCTTAAATAGTTTACCCTGTAGCTTCATTGCATGTCCCCTAGTCTTTCTATATTCTGATAATGTAAACAATCGATCTACGTTTACCCGTTCCACTCCGTTCATTAATTTATAGACTTCTATCATATCTCCCCTCAGCCATCTCTTTTCCAGGTTAAAGAGCCCTAACCTTTTTAGCCTTTCTTCATAGGAGTATCCTTCCATCCCCTTTACCATTTTGGTGGCTCTTCTCTGTACCTTTTCTAAAATCGCTATATCCTTTTTAAGATACGGCGACCAGAACTGCACACAATATTCAAGGTGCGGTCTCACCATGGAACGATATAGAGGCATTATAATATCTTTTGTTTTATTTTCCATTCCTTTCCTTATCATACCTAGCATTCTATTTGCTCTCTTAGCCGCCGCTGCACACTGGGCCGAGGGTTTTAACATGGTATCCACAATGACGCCTAAATCTTTTTCCTGGGTGGTGGTTCCTAATGTGGAACCTTGTATCATGTAACCATAGTTTGGGTTGTTCTTCCCTAGGTGCATAACCTTGCACTTGTCCACATTAAATTTCATCTGCCATTTTGATGCCCAGTCTTCCAATTTATCAAGATCCTCTTGCAATTTTTAACAATCCTCTTGGGTTTTAACAACTTTAAATAGTTTTGTGTCATCAGCAAATTTGATAACCTCACTCGTTATTCCACTTTCCAGGTCATTTATGAATATGTCAAAAAGCAGTGGACCCAGCACAGATCCCTGGGGTACACCACTATTCACCTTTCTCCATTGGGAAAATTGGCCACCAACGGAGGGAGGAGTAGCCTAGTGGTTGGGGCAAGGTACTTCAGGCCAGAAAGTCGGAGGTTCAAATCCCACTAGAGGACAGCAACCTTGGGCCGGAAGGACTGGGGTTTCTAGTCCCACAGATGCTCCTTGTGGTCTTGGGCAAGCCACTTAACCCTCCATTGCCCATGTTCCCTGTAAGTATTAGTGTATGTGTCTCATATCCCTGCATGTTAAATGTATCCCCCAATTATGTTGTGACCACTTTGATTGAAGGATAAGGCAGTATACAAAACTGTCTAAATAAATAAATAAAAAAATTTAGCCCTACCCTCTGCTTTCTATCTTTTAACCAGTTCCTGATCCACAATAGTACACTGCCTCCTATCCCATGACTCTTTAGTTTCGCCAAAAGTCTCTGATGAGGGACCTTGTCAAAGGCTTTCTGAAAGTCCAGATACACAATATCAACCGACTCACCTTTGTCCACCTGTTTATTCACTCCTTCAAAAAAACATAACAGATTAGTAAGACAAGATCTTCCTTGTCTAAAGCCATGTTGGCTGTCTCCCATTAGGTTGTGACTATCTACATGCTGAGTAATTTCATTCTTTATGGTGGTTTCTACCATTTTTCCCAGTACTGACGTTAGGCTCACCAGTCTGTAGTTTCCCGGATCACCCCTGGAACCCTTTTTAAAAATTGGTGTTACATTGGCGATCCTCCAATCTTCAGGTATTAGAGATGATTTTAATGATAGTTCACAGATTACTGATAGCAGTTCTGCAATCTCATATTTCAGTTCTTTCAACACCCTTGGATGTATACCATCCGGCCCAGGTGATTTGCTACTCTTCAGTTTATCTAATAGTTGTGAGACATCTTCCCGATGTATCGATATTTCCTTCAATTCTTCCGCACCTTTAAATACCACTTCAGTCATGGGTAACATCCCTACATCTTCCTCAGTAAAGACCGAAGCAAAGAATTCATTCAGTCTCTCTGCTATCGCCTTGTCGCCTCTTAGTGCTCCTTTAACCCCTTTATCATCTAATGGACCAACTGACTCTCTCACAGGTTTTTTGCTACGAATGTACTTGAAAAGGTCTTTATTTATTTATTTAGCTGTATTTATATCCCGCTTTTCACCGGGTCAAAGCGGTCCATTGGGGGATACATTTAACACGAGGGGATATGAGACACATACGCTAATACTTACATGGAACATGGGTAATGGAGGGTTAAGTGGCTTGCCCAAGACCACAAGGAGTGCCTATAGGACTAGAAATCCCAGTCCCTCCGGCCTGAGATTTCTGTCCCCAGGTGGGACTTGAACCCCTGGCCCTCCGGCCTGAAGTACCTTGTCCTAACCACTAGACCACTCCTCCCTCCTTTATTTTGCGTTTTTGCTTCCGCAGCAAGCTTCTTCTCAAATTCTCTCTTTGCCTGCCTTATCAATGCCTTGCATTTGACTCGCCACTGCTTGTGCTGTTTCCAGGTTTCGTCATTTGGCTCTTTTTTCCATTTCCTGAAAGATGCTTTTTTGGCAACAACAGCCTCTCTGACCTCACCTTTAAACCATGCTGGCAGTTTTTTGGACTTCCTTCCACTTTTCTTAAAGCGTGGAATACAGCTGGTCTGGGCTTCCAAGATAGTATTTTTCAACAACACCCAAGCTTGATGTACGTCTTTAACCTTCGCAACTGCTCCTTTTAGTTTTTTCTTAACTGTTTTCCTTATTTTATCATAGTCTCCCTTTTGAAAGTTAAAAGGTAGTACTGTGGATTTCCTTACTATCCCTCCTCCACTAATTAAATCAAAGGCGATCATGCTATGATCACTATTGCCAAGTGGCCCCAACACCCTTATCTCTTGCACTAGATCTGGTGTTCCACTAAGGACTAGGTCTAATATGGCTTCCCCTCTGGTCGGTTCATGAACCAGCTGCTCCAAGAAGCAGTCATTTATTTCATCTAGGAACTTTATCTCCCTAGCATGTCCTGACGTGACACTGACCCAGTCGATACCGGGGTAATTGAAATCACCCATTATTATTACTGCGCTGTAACTTTTGTTAGCTTCCTTGATTTCTTTGAGCATTTCATCATCCATTTGGTCATTCTGGGCAGGTGCTCGATAGTACACCCCCACTGCCATCGCCTTCCCCCTTTTATATGGAATTTCAATCCATATAGATTCTACAGCAGATTTTGTTTCCTGCAAAACTTTAATCCTTTCTGAGTCAATGCCCTCTCTAACATAGAGCGCAACCCCTCCACCTATTTGATCAGCTCTATCATTACGATATAGTTTGTACCTAGGTATCACAGTGTCCCACTGGTTGTCCTCCTTCCACCATGTCTCTAATATTCCAATCATATCTAACCTTTCTTTTAGTGCTATATATTCTAACTCTCCCATCTTCTTCTTTAGACTTCTAGCATTTGCATACAAGCATTTTAGAGAATGTATTTTATTCATGTTAATTTGGCTATTGTTAGACATGCGTAAATTGGGATCTTTAAGCTCTGTCTGCTCCATACTTGAGGGCATTTGGGCTACTTTACTCTTTTGTGGAACCTGTCTGCTTTTGGTAGTATCCTTCAAGGATACATTCTTACGAACCATCCGCTCTTGGGCGACTGTCGGCTTTCACCTAATATCTAGTTTAAAAGCTGCTCTATCTCCTTTTTTAAATCTATGCACCACCCCCATGGTATGCAGATGTAGCTCATGCATATTCATGAGGGACAGCATGAAAACCCGAACAGAGTTTGGCACACCAGAACTGGAGTTGGGAACCTCTGCCGTAAAGCAGCAGCCAACAAGGGCAGACACACCCACACCCACACCCACAGGCCCCATTAGCCAATGCCTCCTGGATAGGCAGGACATTGGGCCCTGCGTGCATCCCCCAATACTAGCACTTGCATACCTTAGCAATGCTACCCTTCACCTGGGTATACGGTACACAGCTATCAAACGTTTTTTATGATTACTGCCAGATAGCGATTTCTACGTTAAGCACAGTTTGCTGTTTGAGCTCCATCATAACAATCTTTCGGACGTCTGTGGTGTGTGCTTCAGGTCTGGTCTCTGACAGTGTTTACCACCCTGGGGAGTGCCCCCCAACAGTATTGCGTACCATATCCATGCCTGTACTGTGCCCAGGACTAGTGTGGTGGCCAGGGCTGATAGACTCCTCTATAGTAGCACAATGCTGGCATAGGTGTCGGAGTGTGTGTCTGTCTATACAGTGTGTGGTGGCTGCAAACACCTTCCACAGCCCACACTGCCAGCACTGTTGCCAGTATTGGCCTGCCAATGTGCATAATGAGGAGCAAGGTACCATGGGTATAGCCCAGACAGGGTGGCCTAGCCAGGGTGCATCTGCACAGGGCATAGGGCACTGACTGGGACATTTTAGTGCCTGGCCACCACCTGCACAGAGAGGGTGACCTCAGTATGTTCTGCTGGGAGATCACTCTCACCCTGACTGTGCAGTGACGACAGCATGGCTAGGCACCCCCATAGTGCTATATAGTATTTTTGTCATGTGATATTTATGGGCTTCATTTTGGGGGCCAGTCAGTGACTTATCTGCTTGTTGTGTGTGCTGTTATCTCAGTTCTGGGTGCATGCATTTCCACCAGGAACATGCACTATGGACTAACTAGCAGACTGTTTGCAGCTGGTATGTGTCTTGATGGAGTGCCTTGCAGGGTGCAGCGGCTGAAGGCTTGCTGCAGGAGAATATCAGATAGTGGTGGGGTGCAGCTTAGCATATACAGGCTGAATGTCTGTCTGCTATTGTGTTATGGATATGTACAGAGCTGCATTGACTTCCCTGAAGGGTGTCTTTTCCACAGTAGGACTGGGGTTGATGGTCCCCTCTACTGCCACCATTGCAGGGAGGTAGAATGTGGATCTCTTGATGGGAGACCCTGTTTACCACCCTCAGCCATGGAGGAGGAGGAGGGTGATGGTACATAATCCTCCTGGGGATCCATGGGGGCTACACCTGACTGAAACAGACAGATATATCCAAGGTGTTTCTGGAGAAATTACCTATCTCATACATTAACACTGCTTTGAACCTGCATCATGTCCTATTTCTGTCATGGAAGGTGCTGTGGACCTGGTGCTGGGCGCCTCACCGCACCATCAGGGTGAGCACAGTACCCGCACAATGTGACGGTGTGTAGCTACTCTGTGCCAGTAAAACACACGGTCTGTACCCCCTACAAGGCTGAGGTGCTGTGGGGGTGCACATGGTCAGTTCCCCCTACCAGGCCGAGGTGTTGTGGGGGTGCATACCCCATCTTGTGTTCATCTGTGGACAGCTGATTTGCATGTGCAGTGCATCATGGGTACGGGTGTGCTAACCCTATCCTGGTGACCACAACAGACTGTCTGTGTGGTGACGTGCAGGTTCTCTGCAGCCAGCCAGGGGTTTGTTGACAGCTATAGAGCTGTAGCCCAATGGTTACTTCCTTGCTTGTAAAGCCAGAAGTCATGGGTTCAAATCCACAGTGGGGTTATTTGATAGGGCTGCCCTAAGCATTATCTCTTTTTAATGTACATTTTTGCTGCCAGCAAAAACACCCTCAGCGTACTGTACCCATAAGGTGCCTCTGAGGGCGCTTTATAGGGCGCCCTATAGGGCACCTTATGGTTCCCGTCCATATAAGGTGCACTATACATTATCCTGTGACGCAACTTATAGGGTGCCCTGTAGGGGACATTTTAGGGTGCCGTGGCGGACAGTGCACTTTATAATGTACTCTATGGAGTGGCTTATAGGGTGCCTTATACGGCACCTTCAATTACGGCACGTGAGGGCGTGTTTGCTGGCAGCAATTAATAAAATAAAAATAAAGTGCTGAAAGAAACAAAACATACATTGCAAAGCTGATGCCTCAGCCAGCCTTACGTATTAGGCACACTGGGGAGCAAACTCATGACCGCTGTATCAGCAGTCAGTGCCTTAACCATTGTGCTCCACTGCTGCTCTTCCTTGCATGTCAGCGCACCTACTTATGCTTTTCATTCCTTAAACTGCACAGTGCTGCCATCAAAAACAGTACTCTGACCTTGCGGTACCTCATACGGCACCCTATAAAGTGCCCTATAAGCAACATTCTAGGGTGCCTTGGCGGACAGTGCACTTTAAAATGTGCCTTATGGGGTGCCTTATGTTAACACGCTTTGAGAGTGCGTTTGCTAGTAGTGATAATTAAAATAAAATTAAAATGCCTCCTAAAGCAATCTTCCCCATAATGTGTAATGCCTCAGCCAGCCTTGTTCATTGGGCACTGAGGGGGATTGAACCCCTGATCCCTGCATCATTGGTCAGTTTCTTAACCATTGCGCTGTGGTTCTGTTCCTGTGCTTGCATATCAGCGCGCCGCCTTATGCCTCCCAATATTAAAATGCCTCCTAAAACAATAGCACGCCACCTTATGCTGCCCAATATTAAACTGGCTCCTAAAGTAATGCCTCAGCCAGCTGTCTTCATTGGGCACTGTGGGGGAGTGAACCCCTGATTCCTGTACCATTGGTAAGTGTCTTAACCATTGTGCTGTGGCTCTGCTCTTCTGCTTGCACATCAGCGCGCCACTTATGCCTCCCGCGCAGCTTTCTCATGCGCTAATGTGCGGGGCGCACATGGGCGCTGCGCACCTTAGCGCATATTTAAATCCCGGTTTTGCTTTTTCAGAAAGAAACGCCCACTCCTTATATGGCACCCGCACACTAGCGCGGCCCGCACATTACCGGGGTTTTAGTAAACATACCCCTTGGAGTCTTTTTTAAATATTTTAACATCTAAAAACTCTAATTCAGAAAAATGATAATGTAATATGAATTTTAAATGCTCCTTTTGAGAGTTCAACCAGCCCACAAAGATCTTTAAGCATTGTTCTGTACCATTCCATAAAAAGAAAATGTGTCGCGCCCCCTGCTGGCTATGCGGTTGCCTATAGGCAGTGGGCGTACCTCCTATTGTCCCTTGGTAGTGTGGGTTCCCAGAGCCAAGGCTTCTGGGGATTGTAGTTGTGAAAAAAATGAGTAGCCGAGGGTGGAAGGCAAATACAGGAAAAATTTATTCTTTTCTTCTTTAGCCCTTTCAAACATACAGCAACAAAAGTAGGATACTTCTCCAAATAAAGAAAAAGGAACTTTCACAGTAACACCGGTAGCAACTGCTTCACTCAGCTTGTTATACCAGTAGTATATCTTTTCCAGAGTTCAAGAATACAGCTTAAGGGTTCCTTGCTCAGTTCAGCCCAAATAACTGCTCTTCCAAACTGAGCACTATACAAAGCACAACCCCCTTTACTTCTGGCTTTATATATGTTTAGGTAGTGACTTCTTAAGCATTCAAACTAGCACTTCTGAACCTTCTCTGCCAGCTTTAAAATGTTAGCAACTTCATTCCAAACATTTCTAGAAGAACAGACAAGTACAAAACTTCTGGGTTTCCTCAGTTTTAAACCTTACAGCTTCTTCACCTTTGCTTTACACACAAAGAACAGTCCATTTGAGAGTCGGCAGAACTATTATCAGAATCATAGGGGGATGTTTACTAAAGTGCGGTAAACGTGACTAATGCGCGTTATACGACGTTAATGACCGTAAGTGCCGTATAACGCGCGTACCGACGTGCTAACGACCGTAAACGTGTTACTACGCGCGTTAAGCACAGATAACAACCATAAAGTCCCGCGGCGCGTTAAAACTGCGCAGAAGGCGGAGAGTGGGCGGAGAGAAGGGGTCAATGGGCGGAGAGTGGGCGTGGAGAGGCAAACGCACTGATTTTCAGAGCTGAATTCCAACGCGAATGAAAACCTGTCAAAGGCATTTAAAGGCAAGAGAAACCATTTCCGTCAGCAATGTACAGAAAAACCGGGGAAACCCACCAAACGTGAGCAGTGTGATACATGTGCATAGAACAGAATATCACATAAAACGTTAAAAATGGCCTGAAGAAACATGTTAAAAAGCATAATGCAGCTGTGCAACAGTGATAGCAATGGGCAAAAAGGAACAACAGTCCATGGCAAGCACCAAATAAAAACGAAATGATGTGTGGAAGTGTCTATGCTCCGCAGACCCTTTCAAAGACCATCTCATTGTAATGGAGCTGTCCTGGGAGTGTTGTGTAATGTTGCCCAATGATATCATTGTTGCCCAGCTTGGTTAGGGGTGTGTGCCCCTTTTATGAGTTCTTTTCAGAGGTTTATGTGCACCTTTGTCTGCATACAAGGTAAATGAGGCCACAGTAAACCTGTTGCAAAGCAGGGTTTCCGACTCGTCAGGACGGTTTAACTAACTCAAGGGACTGCACTGTCTCCTTGGCTACAGTGTGGTACAACAGACACAGCCAGTGCCTGTAAGACCAGAGGGTCACAGGTTCAAATCCCAGCTGGGGCTCCTGCCAGCCCAGTCCCCATAGTTTACCCCCAATAAACAGTGATAGTAAAGACACCCCTTTATTGCAGAGAACATACGCATGGCCTATATTTTACCACACCAAACACAGACACCAGAAACAGGCACATTACCTAAAGCTGAGTCCCGCAAATGCAGTCCTGGAGGGCCCCACACCAGTCCGGCTTCATGCTGCCGCTAAGAAAGATGCCTGTGCTGCATATCTATGCACCGCCCCCATGGTATGCAGATGTAGCTCATGCATATTTATGAGGGACAGCATGAAAACCCGAACAGTGTTTGGAACAGCAGGACTGGAGTCGGGGAACTCTGCTGTAAAGCAGCAGCCAACAGGGCCACACACCCACCCATAGGCCCCATTGCCAATGCCTCCTGGAGAGGAAAGACATTGGGCCCTGCCTGTAACCCCCAATACTAGCAGTTGCATACCGTAGCAATGCCACCCTACACCTGTGTATATGGTACAGAGCTATCAAACGTTTCCTATGATAACTGGCAGATATCAATTCCTACGTTAAGCACAGTTCGCTTATTGAGCTCCACCATAACAATCATTCTGATGTCTGCGGTTTTTGCTGCAGGTCTGGACTCTGACAGTGTTCACCACCCTTGGGAGTGACCCCCCAACAGCCCTGTGTACCATATCCATGCCTGTACTATGCCCATCACTGGTGTGGTGGCTATGGCTGCTGCCCACCTCTATAGTAGCACAATGCTGGCATAGGTGTGGGGGTGGCTGTCTGTCTATCCAGTGTGTGGTGGCTGCAAACACCTTCCACAGTCCACGCTGCCAGCAATGTTGTCGGTATTGGGCTGCCAATGTGCATAATGAGGAGCAAGGTACCATGGGTATAGGCCGGACAGGGTGGCCTGGCCAGGGTGCATCTGCACAGGGTATAGGGCAGTGACAGGCACATTGTAGTGGCCAGCCACCACCTACCCAGACATGGTGACCTCAGTATATCCTGCTGAGAGCTCACTCTCACCCTGACTGTGCAGTGACCACAGCATGGCTAGGCACTCCCATGGTGCTATCTAGTATTTCTCTCATGTGATAAATATGGGTTTCCTTTTGGGGCCCAGTCACGGATGTATCTGCTTGCTGTGTATGCTGGTATCCCAGTTCTGGGTGCAGGTAGCTCCACTGGGCACTAGCTGCCTGTTTGCAGCTGGTAGGTGATGTGATGGAGTGGCTTGCACTTGGGGAATATCAGATAGTGGTGGGGAGCAGCATGCCATATCCAGGCCTAATGTCTGTTTGTGATTGTGTTATGGCTGTGTACAGAGCTGCATTGACTGCCCTGTGGGGTGTCTGCTCCTCAGCAGGACTAGGGTCAATGTTCCCCTCTACTGCCACCTTTGCAGGGAGGTAGAATGTGGATCTTTTGATAGGTGACCCTGTTTGCTGCCCTGGAGAGGGGAGGGGAGGGGGTGGTGGTGCATGGGGCTATACCTGCCTGAAACAGACAGAGATGTCCAAGGTGGTCCTGCAGAAAGTACCTATCTCACACAGTAACACTGCTTTGGACGGTGCTGTGGACCTAGTGCTGGACGCCTCACTGCACCCTCAGGGTGAGCACAGTACCCGCACAATGTGACGGTGTGTAGCTACTCTGTGCCAGTACAACACATGGTCAGTACCCCCTATCAGGTGGAGGTGCTGTGGGGGTGCACATGGTCAGTTCCCCCTACCAGGCCGAGTTGCTGTGGGGGTGCATTCCCCATGGTGTGTATGTGTGGACAGCTGATTTGCATGTGCAGTGCATCATGGGGGTGACTGTCACATTCCAACCCTGTGAAACCGCAGCACCAGCTCACAGGCTCTGATAAACCATGGCCCATCACACATACATCTGGTAGCATAATGCATATGTGCAAGACACCCTACAGAGTCTGTAATATAGAAAATGCCCACACTGGTAAAACCACACGTACCCACGCACGTAAAAACACACGCACCCACGCACGATTCTACGCGCGCTGCTACGCACGGCGTTACACACGTACCAACGTACGCGGCTAGGCACACATACTCAATGTACAGAAAAACAAGCCCCCTCATTCCCTCTGTAATGTACAGGCTAATGCCTGGGACAGCCGTCTGCATTAGACACACTGGGCACTCGAACCCATGCTGCCTGTAACAACGGTCAATACCGTAACCATTGTGCTACAGCTCTGTATCGGTCATGTATGTATGCTAGCACCCCTACAACACATACAAGACATATACATGCCCCCACACTCACTATATAATGTGTGGGTGTGTTTGCTTGCACCCCAAAAGGAAATAGAACATATACATGCCCCCTCACTCACTATATAATGTGTGGGTGTGTTTGCTTGCACCCCTACAAAACAGACCCAACATATACATGCCCCCTCACTCACTATATGATGTGTGGGTGTGTTTGCTTGCACCCCTGCAAAACAGACACATCATATACATGCCCCCTCACTCACTATATAATGTGTGGGTGTGTTTGCTTGCACCCCTACAAAATTAGACCATATACATGCCCCCTCACTCACTGTATCATGTACAGGATGCTGCATCAGCCAGCCTTCTGCATCTGGCACCCTGGGGACTTGAACCCATTATGCCTGTATCAGCAGTCACTGCAGTAACCATTGTGCTATAGCTCTGTATCGGTCATGTATGTCTGGGTGGCTTCTTATGCTTAACGCGCGGTGACCTGCTAACGCGCCCTGTATCGCTCGTTAGTTTTGTAACGCGCGGTAGGTGTTCCGCTGTCCCGCCCATCTCCTTATTTGGGGGGTTGTCTTCTTAACGCGGATCCTAACGCGAACTGCACTAACGCGATTTAGTAAACATACCCCATAGTTATCTACCTGCATGCTCTCATACTCGGGGTCAGTTAGCATCTGGCCTGAATCAGCTTGTGGGATTTCAGGTCGTATTTCTGCTAATAACTTTAAAACCTTCTCCCAATGAGACTTCTTTCTATGTTGAGGAATGTTGGAAGGGCTGAGGGAATTCTTATCCTTCAATAAACTATGCAAGGTTTCAAATGGGCTCACCTTACTTCTAGTAACAGAGCTCTTTACAGACCTTCCTCGAGGTGAAGCTCTTCCCTCGGGTTCGGGCAGGACCACACCCGTGCCCTGCTCAAAGACAGCACTTTCCTCAGGATAAACCCTCCTGTCTTCAGGGCCTGCTGTAATGCTCCTACAACATGGGCTTCCTTCAGAGCTGTAGTTTCCTGTGTGCTGGCTGCAACGAGAATCTTTCCTGAGGCTGCTTCTAGAACACCTCCCTCTCTCAGCTTCCTTGCAAGAACCTTCCCTTTCTCCTCCTGGTTCCTCGGTTATCTCCTCTCTTCCTGGTTCCCCGGTTGTCCCTTCTCTTCCTGGTTCCCCGGTTGTCTCCTCTCTTCCTGTTTCCTCAGGCTTAAATGACTGGGGCTGCCCTATGGCTTCTAACTCTGCCCCCGGGTGTTCCCCATTACCTACCCTGGTTGCCTTGGAGCTAGGGCGTGGCTTGCACTCAGCAACTCTATGTATGTGTGTTTTTTTCCTTGGCTGGAGTTTCAAAGTCAAAACTCCCTGAACTATTCTTCTGCTTAGGGGTAAATATCTGTTTTCTATCCATTTCCCTGGGCTCCACTACAGTCTCGCCACCACAAATGTCATCTAAAAATCTAACCCAAAGTAGAACATTTGAAAACCACATTGAATTAAATATTACCCTTGTCTCAAATTCTGCTAAATACAGAGTGGCAACAAAAGGGGCCACTGTAGCACCCATTGCTATGCCGTGGATCTGATGGAAAAATTTACCGTCAAATTGAAAAAAATTTTTTGTCAACACTAAGGTCAATAGTTGTTGAAAAAACATCTTCGGTGTCGTAGATGGCAAAGGGATATCTAAGTTCCCAATAACTTCCAAAGCAATACTAGTATATAGTGCCATGACAATGCTAGTATATAGTGCAATACTAGTATATAGTGCCATGACATCAAGAGATACTAGCCACACTGTGTCAATCGGATATGTAATTAATTCTAATTTCTGTAAAAAATGTGACAGTAGTGCAATCAGTGGATCAATATCGACATACTGTTATGGAACAATTAAATGACACAAAATATTATCATATGTTACAACATGACCCGATAAAGGAATTAAAGGCAGAAATATTGAATTTGGTACAAATGGCTTTTGATCAAGAGTGGATAACTAAACGTGAGTTTAAGTTTTTGATACCTGCACACCCTTTAATACCCAATTTTTATGTGGTACCGAAGATTCATAAATCTCTTTCTGCGCCTCCAGATTGGCCTATAGTGTCCTGTAGGGGTTAACTTTTGGAACCTCTTTCCCAGTACTGTAATGTTTTTCTTCAGCCATGTGCTCAAAAAGTTGATTCTTTCATAAAAGATATGTCACGTTTTTTACAGAAATGGATGGGGAGCCAGTGAAGTGACTTGAGAAGAGGAGTAGTGTGGGCATGGTGAGACTGGCGGAAGATTAGTCGAGCAGCATAACTTTGTAGAGACTGAAGGGGGAAGAGATGGCTCGCGGCGAGACCAGCAAGGAGTATGTTGCAATAGTTGAGGCGAGAGGAGATTAAGGAGTGGTCAAGCGTTTTGTAGTGTGTTCAGACAGGAAGGGGAGGATTTTGCTGATGTTGAAGAGAAAGAAGCGGCAGGTCTTTGCTACAAGCTGGATATGTGTGGAGAAGGAGAGAGAGGTGTCAAAGATAACCCCCAGATTGCGGGCTGAGGGAACAGGAAGGATCGTGGATCCATCCACGGAGACTGAGAAAGGGGGAAGAGGAGGGGAGGAGTTGGGGGAAAGAGGAGGAGTTCAGTCTTGGCCATGTTCAATTTCAAGTGGCGATGAGACATCCAGGCAGCGATGTCAGAAAGGCAGGCAGAGATCTTTGTCTGGATTGCTGGAGAGATATTGGGGTAGAGAGGTAGATTTGGGAGTCATCGGCATAGAGATGGTACTGAAATCCATGGGAGGAGATAAGCGCGCCAAGGGCTTGTGTATAGAGAGAGAAAAGGAGGGGGCCCAAGATGGATCCCTGGGGTACACTGACATGGAGCGGGGTGGGAGAGGAGGAGGAGCCACCAGAGCATACACTAAAGGAACGATGGGAGATGTAGGAGGAGAACCAGGGTAAAGTGGAGCTCTTGAAACCAAGCGAAGAGAGGGTGGTGAGGAGAAGATTGTGGTCAACAGTGTCAAAGGCAGCGGAGAGGTCGAGAAGGATCAGGACAGAGTAGATGCCCTTAGACTTAGCAAGGAACAAGTCATTGGAGACTTTTGTAAGAGCCGTTTCAGTGGAGTGTAGGGGATGGAAGCCGGATTGTAGTGGGTACAGGAGGGCCTGGGAGGTGAGGAAGTCAAGGCAGTGGCGGTGGATTGCTCATTCTAGTAGTTTAGATATGAAGGGAAGGAAGGAGATGGGTCGATAGTTAGAAGGGCAGTTGGGGTCAAGTGAGGGTTTCTTGAGGAGAGGTGTGACAACAGCGTGTTTGAAGTCAACGGGGACAGTTGCAGTGGAGAGTGAAAGGTTGAGAATATAAGAGATGGAGGGGATAATGGTGGAGGAAATGGGATGTAGGAGATGGGTGGGGATAGGGTAAGAAGAACAGGTGGTGGGTTTGGAGGAGGAGAGAAGGAGTGCAGCTTCCTCTGTGGAGATCATAGGGAAGGAGGAGAGGGTAGCAGAGGGAGTATGGATGGGGGGGGGGGAGAATTGAGGAGGGGGGGAGGAAGATGAGGGAGTGGAGAATTGGAGGGTAATTTATTTATTTACATTCTCTTATATACCATGCTATTCTGCATCAGTGCAGTTTACATTGAACAAACTGAAATTACATTGAACAGGGCATTATAACTTGGAGATAATTATTTTACAGGGAACATGGGCTATGGAGGGTTAAGTGGCTTGCCCAAGACCACAAGGAGCACCTGTGGGACTAGAAAGCCCAGTCCTTCTGGCCCAAGGTTGCTGTCCTCTGGTGGGATTTGAACCCCTGACCTTCTCGGCCTGAAGTACCTTGCCCCAACCACTAGGCCACTCCTCCACTCCAATCTTGTGGATTCTGTCATGGAAGTAGTCGGCTAGGATTTGGGCAGAAAGGGAGAGTGGGACTGGGGGCGGGGGCACCTTGAGGAGAGAATTGAGGATATTGAAGAGGCGGCGAGGATCGGAAGCAAGGGAGTTAGTCAGGTGGATGTAATAATTTTGTTTGGCAAGTGCTATGGCTGATTGAAAGGAACCAAGGATGAATTTGAAGTGTAGAAGGTCTTCTAGGGAGCGGGATTTGGTCCAAGCACGTTCCGCAGAACGGGCACAGATGCATAAATAAGGGGTTGTGGATGAAAGCTAGGGCTGGGGAGCAGAACGTCTAACAGGTCGTGGGGTGGGTGGGGCCAGAGTGTTAAGAGCCAAGGATAGTGCAGCATTATAGGAGGATACTGTCTCGTTGATGGACTTAGAGGACATGATGGAGGAAAGAGATGGGGAAATGGTGGAGGAGAGAGTCAAGGGATCAATATTATGAAGGTTTCTAAATAGGTGAGAGGAGGACGAGGTTGAGACAGCGGAAGCTGAAGATTAAAGGTTAAGAGGTGATGGTCAGATGAGGGAAGGATTGAGTTGCGGAAGTTTGAGGGAGAAGAGTTAGAGAAGAGTATCAGGTCAAAGCAGTGGCCGTGCAAGTGGGCGGGGGCCATGGAGCAAGGTTGGAGGTTAAATGAGGAGGTGAGGGTGAGGAACTTTAAAGCATGGGGATCAGAGGGGTTATCGACGTGAATGTTAAAGTCGCCAAGAATAAGAGTGGGGGAAGAGGGCTCCATAAAGATGGAAAGCCAGGAGTCGAAGTCAGTAAGGAAAGTCGATTTGGATTTGTCGGGTGGGCGATAGATGACTGCTACTCGGAGGGGAAGCGGTGACAAGAGGCAAATGGAGTGGACTTCAAAGGAGAGGGAGGAGTGCGATTGAGGCAGCAAGAGGGGTTGGAATTGGCAAGAGGGAGAAAGTAGAAGCCCAACACCACCACAACAGCCAGTGGAACGAGGTGTATGGGAGAAATGGTAGCCGCCGTGGCACAGAGCAGCAGCGGATACGGTATCGTCTGGGGGGAGCCAGGTCTCAGTTAGTGCAAGGAGGTGTAGTGCACTAGTGATAAAGAGATCATGAGTTTGTTAGAGATTGAGCATGCATTCCATAGGGCACATGAGAACGAGAGAGCGGAGGGGGAGAGGAGAGGGATATGAATAAGGTTGGATAAGGTACGTGAGGATTTCTTTTCAGAGTAAGACCGTGGTCTAGGGGGGCTGTTATGTGAGGATCTGTTTCAAGAGTAATACAGAGATCTAGAGGTACCAGGGTATGGGTGGGTGTTTCTGGGTGAGTGTGCCATCAAAGAGGGACATGAGGGAGGGGAAGTGAAGGGGGAATGAAGGGGGATATTGATGATATTAGAAAGGTTGCGTGAGGATCTCTTATTAGAGTGAGACAGAACTCTAAAGGGGATGGGGTTGGGGTCGATGTCTCTGGTTGAGAGATTGGGGCAAGAGTGAGGGAGGGCAGAAGGGGAAAGGAGGGGGATATGGATGAGATTAGATAAGGTACGTGAGGAGCTCTTCTTAGAATGTGAAAGAAATTTAGGGGGGCCAGGGTTGGGGTTGATATTACCTGATGAGAGAAGGAGAAGGAGTAGTAGAGAGTGGAGTAGCAGAGAGTGGAGTGGAGGAGTGGCCTATTGGTTGGGGCAAGGTACTTCAGGCCAGAAGGTTGGGGGTTCAAATCCCACTATAGGACAGCAACCTTGGGCTGGAAGGACTGGGGTTTCTAGTCCCACAGGTGCTCCTTGTGGTCTTGGGCAAGCCACTTAACTCTCCATAGCCCATGTTCCCCCCCAAAAAATAGTTATCTCCAAGTTATAATGCCCTGTTCAATATAAACCACCTTGATATATAAGAAATGTAAAATAAATAAAAAAATAGAGAGCAGGTAAAGTGGAGGCAACCTCAAGGGTGAGGTTGTCTTAACAAGAGAGGGGCTAGTTGAATGAGAGGAAGGGTGTGATGAAGCTCAAGGGCAGATGCTAGGTTAGAGGATAGAATGGAGGGAGAAGTGAGGGGGGAAGATGGGTGAGGGTGCTGGTAGGAGGGGAGGCAGTTGGGGAGTATGAGGAGGAGAAAGATGATGTGATGTGGGGCCATAGAAGAGGAGTAGTGGGGACTAGGCAGCATATGTTAGCTTACAATCAATGAGATGGCTGTGGATTCTGAACACTGTGCAGTATATGAGTTACAAGTGGGGACTATACACTATGCAATAGCAGTTAAGATACAAGCAATGGGATGAGACCACGTGATGTGGTGAGCTTGAGCGGCTGTGTGCAGCTTGAGCTCCGGGCCCCTCACCCTTAAACCGTTGATTGGAACCGGTTCGGAATGCCCACTTCAGCCACATAGTGAGCTGATAGCAAAGCACAGCAAGGGCTTCTCGATCTGAGCCTTGGTATGGCCTCTGCGGTGAAGGCTGGGTGAAGGGAAAAGGAGCGTGGTGCTGGGCCATCCAAAATGGCGAGCTCCCCCCTGAAGCAGAGTGGGGCTGCAGACCCACCTACTATGTCCGCGGAAGTTTCGGCAGCGGTCACGGCTGCATTATCGGGGCAATTTGATGCCTTGCACCTCAAAATGGACGCTATTCAGACCTCCCTGGGTGCACTGGGGACCCGCGTACAGCACACTGAGGAGCGTATTTCCCAGGCTGAGGATGATTTGGAGATACTCCGGAAGGAGCTCCGGGCCGCATAAAAACTCTCGCAGGACCAAGCACTTAAACTGGATGACCTGGAAAACAGGTCCAGGCGCAACAACTTACGCTTCTTGGGCATTGCCGACACAATCCAGGACAAAGACCTTCGGCAATTTGTGGAGGCCTTGGCGACTTCCCTGTGTGAGACTACAGGAGGTAACAGCCCAATTATTGTGGAACGCGCCCACCGGATCGGGCCTAAACAATCTGCAACTGACCGCCGCCCCCGTGTTGCCCTGGCGCGGTTCCTCTCGTATCCCCAAAAGGAAGAGCTGCTTAAGGTTGCGCGGCAGAAAGGGTACGTGGAAAAAGATGCTATGCGCATTCGGGTTGCTCAAGACTACTCTGCCGCCTTGAGCCAGCGTCGAAAAAGCTACGCCTCGGTCTGCCAGAAGCTGATTGTGGCTGAGATCCGCTTTAGTATGCAATACCCTGCGCGATTGGTGATCTGGCATCAAGGCACTCGACGGACCTTTGAGATGGCGGGAGAGGCGAATCTGTATATGGAGCAGCTCAACAGACCGGAGGCGGAGTGACCAGATAAGTGGGGAGACTGTGTAACTAGGACCAGCTCTGTTGCTTCCCAATCCCTAGGAGCAGACTTGGGGGAAGACCTCACTATTTGGAATATGGAGACTGTACCGTGGACACCATGAGCACCCCATTGGCATACAATTGGCGCCGGCGGATGCGTAATGATGCCTTGGACACAGATGCGCCATTGCGCGATGATGCGGGGTGATTTTTTGTATTTCTGTGAGCAGGGCGCACTCCACGAGGTCTTCCCTGTACTCCCTGAGGCCTGGCCTCCTTCTTGGCGGGGCTGTGGCCTGGTGGGAGAGGTACTTAAGAGGGCCTTGGAGTTGGCTGGGCATGAAAGCCGTTAGACCCCCGCCCTGTTTGTTGGGCTTGCGCCGCTGTGGAGTGCCCCCCGCTCGATCTAAGTTTGTATGTACGTTGGTGCTGAGAAGGGTAGTTCTTGGGGTGGGGTTGGTGGGGAATACGGGAGGCCTCTTCCTCTGGTGTTCTTCCTCCCTCCACTTGCCGGCTAAAGGCAGGGAGGGCGGTTGGTTAGGTTTGGGGGGACAGGGTTGGGGGGACGGGGCGACGTATGTGGTTCTTGGGTATAGCATCCCAGAAGGGGGTCGGATGATCTGGTGGGGGGCTGGGAGGGATTAGGGCCTGTTGGGGGTGGCTGAGTTTAGGGTAATTCATCTGGGAAAAACAAGGGGGGGGGTCCTGCTCACATCCTTCGTGTCTCATGGGTATGAGGGGGAGAGTATGCAAGGGGGGGGATTGGGCGATGGGTTAGGAAGGAGGGGAGAGTGAGGGGGGTGGGGGAGGGTAAGGGGAGGGGGGAGGTGGGGGAGGCGGGTGGGAGGGTGGATAGGGAGGAGAGGGAAGGGGTAGGGATCGTATGCACTCCTTTGAGCTTTCGTAAATGGTATAGTACCCTCTCTTTGATTGGAGGAGAGCCTCCGGCTGGGGGAGTCCTTCTTGTCAACATGAAGCTGCTTTTTTGGTGGTTCCTAGATACTGTTCCGTACTTAGATTTGGTAGCAGAGTATGGGGGGCTTCAGGCTGGGGGAGCCCCTCTGCGATGTTCAGATTTTCACCTGTGGTGGAGCCTTGACACTGCCCCTTTGTTCTGAGAGTTATTACCTGGAATGTCTGCGGACTGGGCAGCCCCATTAAAAGATATAAGGTGCTCCAGGCATTAGCCAGAAATAGTTGCGACGTTGCCCTGTTACAAGAAACCCACCAGACGGCGGAGGAGCATCGTAAACTTTGTAGAGCCTGGGTAGGGCAAGTCTGGGGATCCCCGGCTATAGGGAATAAGGGGGGGTAGTCCTCTTGGTTCATAAGAAAATTCGCTTCGTGGCGGAGACTGTCATAGCGGATGCAGCGGGTCGGTCACTATTTGTCCATGGTCATCTGGAAGGGAAACTGGTGACATTTGGGACCCTTTATGGACCCAATGTCTCCGACCCGGCGTTTTACAGCACCTCGGCCTCCAGGTTGGAGCAGCTCCCTGAGTGTCCCTGGATCCTGGGGGGAGACTTTAACGGGGTATTGGATGTAGAATTGGATACCTCCCGAGGTGGGGGACTGAGGGGGCGGGGGATGTCCTCTCGGTTGCTACAGCGCTTCTGTAAGAGGCTAGATGTAATTGATCCGTGGCGCCTGTTGCACTCTACTGAGAAAGATTTTACGCATCAATCACGGGCGCACGGTACTAGCGCCCGCATAGATTATCTGTTCGTATCTAGAGAGCTGTTTGCTCGCACAGAGGACGCTCAGATTGGGCCCCTGGAGGTATCGGACCACGCCTTGGTGTGGCTGGACTTGAACTGGGGGGCTGATCCCGATAGGACGCGAATATGGCGGTTTCCATTGGGGTTATATCACGACGTGCAATTTCGACACTTTCTGCGTCAACGATGGACTGAGTTTGCTAGTGACCACCTGGTCCATGAAGATGACCCGGAATTGATCTGGGAAACGGCAAAAGTAGTCCTTAGGGGAGATATCATAGGTTATGCTGCACGGAAGCGCCGGATTCTCGCGGAACGTATTATCGCACTAGAACATCAGGTCACTAAATTTCGGCGTCAGTGTGCCCAACATCCGTCAGTAGAGAATAAGAAGCGTTTTTGGGAGGCTCAAGTAGATCTTAACGAGCTTCTACATCAGAAAGCCAAGAAATCCCTTAGTTATTACCGCTACCGACTACATTGTCATGGCGATAAACCTGGGAAATTGCTAGCTCGCTGCCTGAAGGGAAAGAGGGGCTCCACTTTGGTGGCGGGGCTCCGCGATGATCAAGGTACCGTGTATAAGGGAAGTGGGGATATTGCCAAGGTGTTTCGAGGTTTCTTCCAGACATTATACGCGGCGGAGCCTGGTTCTACTGTGACCCTGCTGGATTATCTACGGGAATTGAATTTGCTGCGGCTCACGGAGGCGCAGAGGGGGATGTTGGACCAGCCCCTCACTGTTCAGGAGATACAATCGGTCATTTCTGCTGCCACTTGTTGTAAGGCCCCGGGACCGGATGGGTTTGGTGCAGAATTCTATAAGATACTGGGTGATTGTATTAGTCCAGTGTTGAGGGAGGTGTTTGCTGCGAGGAGAGATCAGGGGGCCTTTCGCTGGGGGCAAAATCATGCCCATATTACTTTGATTCCCAAACCGGGTAAAGACCCGATGCTGGCCGCTTCTTATCGACCTATTTCCCTCCTCAATTTCGATTTGAAGGTTCTTGCAAACGTTTTGGCCCTACGGTTGGCTGAAGTATTGGGGACCCTCATCCATGGGGCACAGGCAGGCTTTGTTAAGGGGAGATATGCAGTTCGAAACATCCGCAAAATATTGGCCTCCTTGGAATGGGTGCATACTAGACAGATACCCTCGCTGCTCATTAGCTTCGATGCCGAGAAGGCATTTGATAGGGTAAACTGGCAATTCCTATGGGAACTGTTGCCCTGTTACGGCATCGGGGACACCTTCTGTAGAATGGTGCGGAGTCTATATGTCGAGCCGACGGCAGGGATACTGTGTAACGGCATGCTCTCAGACAGTTTCCCGCTGGAGAGGGGGACACGCCAGGGCTGCCCCCTCTCTCCGTTATTATTTGTTCTCTCACTGGACCCCTTGATTCGTACAGTCGTGAATTCGGGTGCGATTTCGGGGGTGAAGATGGGATCGCAGGACTTTGTTATCTCGGCGTTTGCGGATGATCTGTTAGTCCATGTGACCTCCCCGGCTACTTCTCTTCCGAACCTGTTAGAGGAATTTGGGCGATATGGGGCCTTAGCAGGGTTCCGCATTAATTATGAGAAATCCGAGGCGTTGGATACCCTGGGGCTTCTTCGTGGACCCTGGGAGGGCCCCTTCCCTCTCCGGTGGGCGGAAGAGGAGTTTGTTTATCTGGGTATAGTGCTGCCCCGTCAACCTCATAGGCTATATAAGCGTAATTTGGACCGTACCTTGCGGTCTCTGACAGTACGGTTGCAGGTCTGGGAGTCCCTTCCTTTGTCCTTGTCGGGGAGAATTGCGGCGATACAGATGGTTCTCTTACCCCGTGTTCTGTACTGGTTGCAGACTTTGCCCGTCTGGATATTGTGTCGGGACCTACGTCGGGTAGAGGCCTTACTCAGGGGGTTTCTGTGGCAAGGGAAGAGGGCCCGGATACCGTGGGGTCGGCTATTGGGGAAATGGAAAGACGGGGGTATGGGACTGCCCGACCTGAAGTTGTATGCTTTGGCGTGCCAAGCGCGACATGTGGGAGACTGGTTAGGGGGGAGAGATGACTACACGGCTCGGGAGGTGGAGGAGTGCTTAGTGGCCCCGTGGACTCTGTTGGGGCCTCTTCACGGGAGGTACAGTGGACTGCCGGAGGCGATCCGGAGGAGTGCCTTGGTGGATTCGGTTCGACGGACCTGGCAACAGCTCAATAAATATTGGCTGGCACCCGGGGATGTTTCCAGTTGGCTGCCTCTTCGAGGGAACATTCAGTTTCTCCCGGGGTCTGACTCGGCGGTGTTTAAAGATTGGTGGGCACGTGGGATACGGATGGTGGGACACTTGGTGGAATCCTCGGGGTGCTGTAAATCTTTTTTGGCCCTAAGCCGGGAGTATGATTTACCGACCAGGCACTGTTTTGCTTACATGCAAGCCTCTCACTATGTGGCCTCATTACCGAGGGAGGCGCTGCAGGCTGACCGCTCGGCCAAGATCTTGGAATTTTTTGGGTTGGGGGAGGATGGTCCCCCGTCTATCTCCCAATTGAAACGCCGGTTGGAGTGTTACCGGATGCGTCCTGACTATCGAAGTGTGGAATTGGCTTGGGCTGCTGAGCTGGGAGAGGAGGTAGCCCCGGGGTTGATAGGTAAGGCTTTGAAGCGAATTGTCTGGTTGACACAGGGGGCCCGCTGGAGGGAGCTTCAATTTAAGTGTGTAACTAGAGTTCACTTCTCCCCACGACGGGCATATCGTAGCCGGTTGGATACGGATGGTAGTTGTCCTCGCTGTTCAGAACCTCTAGCGACTTTGTTGCACATGTGGTGGGGTTGTCGCCGAGTGCGACCTTATTGGGCTAGGATCCGGGACTTTCTCAGTCGGTTGCTGCAACAGCGGGTTCGATGGACTGGCCTCTTTGTGGTTTTAGACCAACTGGCACCTCCTGGGCCTGCGAAGGCAGGCGAACGCATGCTCCTGCGCAAGGCATGTCTGGTGGGTAAAGGGCCAATTCTTAGGTTGTGGAGAGAGCACCAATCGCCCACCTTTAGTGAGTGGCGAAATAGTTTTCACCACCTGATGCTGATGGAGCGCTGGCTCGCAAGGGGCAGTGTCAAGCGCTGGACAGTGTTCATGTCAACATGGGAGCCTTATATTCAGCAACTAGGGCCTCGCTGCCGTAACGAAATCCTCCAGATGGGGTGCTGAAGGGGGTAAGGGGAGAGAGGGTGAGCAGTTGATTTTACCTTAGCCCTCACTCTGATTTGGCGTTTGATGGAGTGGGGGGGAGGGGTAGCTGGGAGGGCGGGTGGATGGGGGGGGGGAGGGGAGTATTTGATAAAATGCCACCTGTTTTATTTTTGCTGTTGCTTCCGGAGGGGATAAGAGTACACCCCTTGTGGAAGGTTTGTTTATTGTACCTTGTGGTTGATATGTATTGGTGGATATAAATAAAGTATAAAAAAAAAAAAAAAAAAGGATACAAGCAATGGGTAGTGGGGAAACTATAGCCTGTGCAGCAGGTTCAATGTAAGCAGTGGGTAGCCAGTTCAGTTCAGGGCAGGCAGTGGGAAGCAAGTTCAATTCAAGCAAAGGGAAGTAGGTTCAATGCAGAAGTAATTGCAGGTAATGGGGTTATGGTAGTGAGGTAGCAATGGTGTCAATAGGCTGTGGGTAGCAGTAGCAGTGGTGGGTGCTTCAAAGCCTTATTGTTTTCCAGTATTGACTCACCTGTATTTGCAGTGTACAAAGCTGCATATGCTGTCAGAGCAGTATGGAAGCAAATAGCAGGACATAAAGAATCACTATTTTCATATCATTTTTGGTGGAAAATATTAAGACCTTTTAAGAAAAACATTATTTCAATTCCCATCATTTAGAAAAGACTTCAGCTTTTTCATGCTTTGTTTCATTTTGGAGACCGGTCTTTAATAATGTGTTTCATGCTGAATTTCTATTTAGCTTTGTTCAGTGAATTCCCTCAGAAGATTTCATCAACACATCTTGTTTTCATAGCATAATGTGTTAATGCATCACACTGAGATAACCAAGGAAGGGATGGCACACTCAAAAACACCATCTAACAATGAAAACGCTGTTTTTATTAAATCCTGCTTAGACTGGTTGAAATTAAAGCAGTGCATGTTAACAATTCTTTATTCCAGTACCCTTTCTATGAACAAGCAATGGATAGTTTTCTAATCAGCTAAACGTGGGTGGCAACTGATAGGTGGGGTTCCTATTATCCTCCCCACTCGTGTCTAGTTAGAAAGCTATGATTTCATATATTTTATGCTAATTGAGACAGGCATTCAAACTAATTGTTAATTTGATTGGCAAAAAAAACCCATTATAATTGCACAGGATTTTTTTCTAATGAAATTAAGGGTATTAGGCCTTTAAAGGATGACTTTATGTAGACACTGCTATTATCAGAAAAAATGACACCAGCTAGAATCAGCAGTTGTGGTGCTGAGATAACACTCTATTTGATCAAGGTTTGGCAAGGTTCCACTGCAGTCTGCAGCCATGCAGTTGAAATCAGATTTATTACATGGTGTTGGAAAGTGAAAGCGGCCTGCAAGGATCCAAAAATATGATTTTTTTTGTCAGATACCCATTGAATACAATGTTAATATTTGCTATGTCAGAATTCTGAAGGAAGAAATTTAACTAGATGTTGATTTTCTACAATCAACCTAGTCATAAGATGTGCTCTTCAGAATGGAGGGGGGTATTGATTTCTTTTGTTTGTATGTCTCATGGCAAGTTCTATGCACTTGTAAGATTGGCTTACTCACTGCCTGCAACAAAAGAAATCTATGGACCGATATTTAAACTCTGTGGTTGGCATTCCCTTTAAACATCAGCCACAGCATTCAAAGATATACCCAGATATTCAGTGCCAGCCTATATCTGGATAGTGGTGTTGAATATCCGGGTACTGTCTCTACTATCAGGATAATGACAATTTTCAGCACCGTTATCTGGATAACCATCTGCATAACTTAGGACAGCCACTTTGCTGTGCTAAGTTCTATGTGGATAGATAGTGGAGATTTTCAGTGCTATCCAAATATCTGGCTAATTTGACACTCCACCCTGGACTGCCCCAGCACTCTCTGGATGGTTCCTGGGCAGTCTGTAATGACTTTCAACAACTTTTCTTGGATAACTATCACTGAAAAACTGTGGCTGGCCCTGGTCAGTGTCATTTTTCTGGTTAGCAGGCCCCTAGGTTTTAGAGATTGTGCTCCCTGACTAGTTACAGGACTCAGAGCAGAGTCCAAGTCCTGGGCGTGGGTGTTCAGAATGGGCATATATGAGATGTCCTTTGTACAGGTTGGAGGTAATCAGAAGAGGCTTGACCAGGAATTTGCAAGTAGCAAGAACTGGAGCTGAAGCTTAGCAGTTTCCAGTTTTGGAGCAGGAACTGAAATAGACTTCTGTCCTGAATTTTGGGGCTGATGTTGGTTCAAGACTCTGTCAAGGTCTTGCCCTGAAAATCTTCCGTATTGTATCCCCCACCTCTGCACAACACTCAAACATCCCACCCCCATACCAACACCACAAATACATAGACATGCATACACACCCCAGCACCATACATGTGCACACACACCCAACTCTGGCACTTCACACACAAACACACACACATTCTTTCTCAAGACAGACACCAATATAGGTAGACACAGTGCCACTAATAAAGATGTCTCATACAGTCCCACAGCCCCTACTAACCTAACAAGACATGCTTTACCATTTATTTTCATCCATGCCCCAGATATGCATGAGTTTGCAAATGGAGGAAGGGGAAATGCGCTGTTTTGTCACACTATAAGTGTGCACTTGGAGTGGAGGAGTAGCCTAATGTTTAGAACACTGGCTTGGTAACCAAGCAACCAGGGTTCAATTCCCACTAGCACTACTTGTGGCCTTGGGCAAGTCACTTAACCCTCCATTGCCTCAGAAGCAAGGCCTGGCAATCTACTTCCAGTGACACTGCCAAGAAAACCCAGGAACTTCTGGGTCACCAGGAGTCAGGACTGACTCAAAGGCACACATTGCAAGTGTGCACTTCTCAGCTTGTTAAACACAGCGATGCAGCTTACTTTTCCCAAATCCTCTAGCAACAAATTACAGAGTTCAATTATATGTTGAGTGAAAAAATATTTTCTCCTGTACACCCAATATATAGTGGCTTAATATAACACGGGATTGCTTAGAACTTGGCGAAATTCAAATGAGCCTGCTTTATAACAAATCTGGCAGCTCCTTCATACCTGTCAGGTTCCCTGTTGTGGCTCTTATCTGTGGCTGTGATAGCATCAACTGAAAAAGAAAAGTTAGAAGCACTGTGAAGTTTTGACTCTCATATCCATGTAAAACCATGTTCATTATGTTAATTGTAAACCGTTCATTATGTTAATTGTAAACCGCCTTTGATCTTGGGAAAAAGCGGTATAGAAGAAAAGCATAAATAAATAAATAAATAAATAAATATCCAGGGCTGGCACTACCATTAGGTGAACTAGGCAATCACTTAGATTGCCGAACTTTGGAGAGCAGCACATTTCTGTCATTACTGCCATTAAACTTTACTGCCATTAAACATTACTGCCTTCAAACTTTATGCACCAGTGATCTGGAATAACCTCCCTCACAACATCCGAACAATCCCAGACATATTCCAATTCAGGAAGGCTGTGAAACACTACCTCTTCCTCATACATTACCCGGAAACCAATGAAAGCTCAGTACCAATTACCGAAACCACACAAATCTCCTCTGTCTGAAACCATACGAACACATGACCAGCCTGTAAATTGTATATATTGTTATTGTATATAGTTACCCTGTTAGCCAAGTTGAATTTCCTGTTCATATGTAAACACAAAGTACTATTGGAAATGTGTATGTTCGTTGTTTATTGTAAACCGCACTGATGCTGAATAGCGCGGTATAAAAGAGACTTTAAATAAATAAATAAAATAAATAAATTACCACGCCTCTCTGGGGCCTGCAATGGTGGCAATAATAATAAAACAGCAAAAAAAGGGGTGGCTGGTGGACATGAAGATCACTTGGTAAATTACCTGTTTGGAGCAAAGGAGACAGACTTCACATGTCTAGATAAGATTTTAACTGGTACCAAAGGGAGCCACCAGTACCAGCACACTATCGTATAAAGTCCAACCAAGCAGGTACACAAAGACCGGCGACAATTAGGTTAGGATGTAAATTCTTTAATAGGCCCCGACGCGTTTTGGCTGCAAAGCCTTCTTCAGGGGGTCTTTAAAAAGAGAACACACTTCAAAAAACAATAATAAAAAATGATAAGACATTAATATTCAAAAGACATGTAAAATATAATAGAACAATAATCAATATAAATATAAATATAAAAACAAATCATAAATAATAGGTTATAAAACGTTTGGAAGATGTAGACCATAAAAGACAAATATGAATACATAAATAAACCATCAAAAAACTTAAGAATGAAAATACAATTATGACTAAAAAACATAGATATAATAAGATTATGGGGTCAAAAGTATGTAAAAATGAAAATAGAAGAAAAGGAGACGATGAGGAGGACACAAACAAAGAAAACCGTAATTCTGTCGCGTACTGCAATAAAGGTAATTGCTAAAAATAAAACAAATAAATAAATAATTTAGATATTAAGACAATAAATAAAACATTAAAACCAGCTGTAAAGGCATACAAATAAAAATAATAATAATAAGGAACCATATACAAAAAAGAATGCAGTACTTGTTAAAATGTTTGCCTGAGAAAAACTCCTTATGTTATTTCTTTAAAAACCGCAATTAACAAGCACTCAGAAAGAGCAAACTGCCCCTCCTTTCCCCTCCCCTCCCCTTCCTTTTCTTCCCTCCTCTTCCTCCTCCTCCCCTCCCCCTCCTTTCCCCTCCTTCCTTCCCCTCCCCTCCCCTTCCCTCCCCTCCCTTTTCTTCCCTCCTCTTCCTCCCCCCTTCCTCCCCCTCCCTCTCCTTCCCCTCCCCCTCCTTCCCCTCATCCCCCTCCCCTTTCCCTCCCCTCCCCCTTCCTTTCCCTTCCCTTTCCCCCTTTCTCTTCTCCACCCCTCTCTCCCCCTTTCTTTCTTTTTTTTTCTTCCCTTTTTTCTTTTCCTCCTTTTCCTTCCCCCTTCCTCCCCCTTTTCTGCTTTCCTTCATCTTTCCCTCTCCCTCTCCCTCCCCTTCCCCCTTCCCCCTCCCCCTTTTCCTTTCTCTCTCCCTTTCCTCCCTTTCTCTCCCCCCTCCCCCTCCTCTCCTTCCCTCCCTTCCCTTCCCTTCCTTCCCCCTCCTTTCATAGTTTAATGAGGTTTTTATGCACTGTGAGAAAAATACATATCGGATTTAATATCCTCTTTCTTTTCAGCGATACAATCATAATTTATAAATATTTTGGCATATATTTATAAGCACTGCAAGTCTGCGTATCCATGATCTTTCACCTTTTGGAAGCGGGAAAACGCGAGTATTTATTTTGGGGAGTAAAAGCACAACACGTTTTATTTTGAACGAGAAAGCAGTATAGCGTGCATTGCATGGTAAGCTTCTTTTGTTATCCCTTCTTTGAAGATGTATTTTTGAAGAAGCCCTGTTTGATCACTATTTGCATTGCTCGCAAGATTTTTTAAGTTATTGTATTAGCTATTAGTGTTCAGCTTTATGCACAAATAAGAAAATAGAGAGTGCACCGACTGGTGCGTTCTCTCCTTTCAATTAAGATGGTTCCTTGTGTTGAGATAATGCGGTTTCCAGCAAACCTTCAATCAGCAGGCAACAATGTATAGTCATTTTGCTATTATGTCCCAAGTAGGTTTCATTAACAAACAATATGATATGGCAACGCTTTCACTTTCTTAGAAGATGTTTAATTCGACCACGGAATGTATTTAACGGTAAAAGTTGTTCCTTTTAATCATTAAAGGTTCTATTTTAAAAGAGCGTATTTGCACACCTATTTATGGGGTATGTTTACTAAACTCCGAAATTGTGCGTGGCCGCGGTAGAGTGCGGGTGCCATATAAGGAGTGGGCGTTTCGCGCTGAAGAACGAAATCCATGATTTGCATATGTGCTAAGGTGCGCCCCGCACCTTAGCGCATCAGATGGCTGCGCGGGAGGCATATGTGGTACGCTGCTGAGCAAACAAAAGAGCAGAGCCACAGCACGATGGTTAAGACACCTACCAATGCTGCAGGGATTGTGGGTTCGATCCCCCACAGAGCCCAATAAAGATGGCTGGCTGATGCGATAATTTAGGTGACATTGAAATAATGGGCAGCATAAGGCAGCGTGCTAATGGGCATAAGGCGGTGTGTTGTTTTAGGAGACATCACAATATGGGGCGGCATAAGGCGGCGCGCTGCTGACTAAACAGAAGACCAGAGCCACAGCACAATGGTTAAGGCATCTACCAATAGTGCAGGGATCAGGGGTTCAATCCACCACAGTGCCCAATGAACAAGGCTGGCTGAGGCCTTGTGCATGAGTGCTTTAGGGGGCATGTTATTTTTATTTAATTATCATTACTAGCAAACGCACCCTCAAAGCATGTTAACATGAGGCGCCCCATAAGGCACATTTCAAAGTGCACTGTCCGCCAAGGCACCCTAGAATGTAGCTTATAGGGTGCTTTAGAGGATGCCGTATGAGGTCCCGCAAGGTCAGAGCACTTTTTATGATGGCAGCACTGTGCAGTTTAAGGAATGAAAAGCATTAGTAGGTGCACTGACATGCAAGGAGGAGCAGCAGTGGAGCACAATGGTTAAGGCACTGACTGCTGATACAGGGGTCATGAGTTTGCTCCCCAGGGTGCCTAATACGTAAGGCTGGCTGTGGCATCAGCTTTGCAATGTACATATTTTTTCCTGCAGCACCGTATGTTTATTTTATTAATTGCTGCCAGCAAACACGCCCTCACGTGCCGTAAGTGAAGGTGCCATATAAGGCACCCTATAAGGCACTCCATAGGGCACATTATAGAGTGCACTGTCTGCCACGGCACCCTAATATGTCCCCTATAGGGCACCCTATAAGTTGTGTCACAGGATAATGTATAGTGCACCTTATATGGACGGGAACCATAAGGTGCTCTATAGGGTGCCCTATGGAGCGCCCTCAGAGGCACCCTATGGTTACAGTACGCTGAGGGTGTTTTTGCTGGCATCAAAATATGTACATTAACGAAAAATAATGCTGTGGAAAACCCTAGCAAATAACCCCATTGTGGGTCTGAACCCATGATCGCTGGCTGCACAGGCACTGAAGTAACCATTGCACTACAGCTCTATAGCTGATAGCAAGCCCCTGGCTGGCTGCAAAGAGCCTGCACGTCACTGCACAGACAGTCTTTCTGTGCTCACCAGGATAGGGTTAGCCCACCAGTACCCATGATGCACTTCACATGCAAATCAGCTGTCCACAGATGAACACAAAATGGGGAATGCACCCCCACAGCACCTCGGCCTGGTAGGGGGAAGTGACATGGTGCACCCCCACAGCACCTCGCCCTGGTAGGGGGTACTGACCGGGTGTTTTACTGGCACAAAGTACCTACACACCGTCACATTGTGTGTTTACTGAGCTCACTCTGAGTGTGCGATGAGGCGCCTAGGACCAGGTCCACAACACCTTCCATAGCTGATGGAGGCCATGAGGGAGGTCCAAAGCAGTGTTAATGTGTAAGATAGGTAGTGTCTGCACAAACACTGTCTCAGTCAGGTGTAGCCCCCATGGACCCCCCAGGTGGGATATGCACCACCACCCCGGCCCAAGGGTGGCAAACATGGTCTCCCATCAATAGATCCACCTTATACCTCCCTGCAAAGGTGGCAGTAGAGGGGAACATAGACCCCAATCTCGCTGAGGAACAAACACCCCACAGGGCAGTCAATGCAGCTCTATACACATCCATAATACAATAGCAGACAGACATTAGACCAGGATATGGTAAGCTGCACCCCACCACTATCTGATATTCTCCTGCAGCAAGCCATCAGCCACTGCACCCTGCAAGCTGCTCCATCAGGACACATACCAGCTACAAACAGTCTGCTAGTTAGTCCATAGTGCATGTTCCCAGTGGAGATGCATGCACCCAGAACTGGGATGGCAGCATACACAGTACACAGATATATCAGTGACTGGGCCCCAAAAGGACACCCATATATATCACATGAGAGAAATACTATATAGCACTATGGGGTTGCCTAGCCATACTGTGGTCACTGCACAGTCAGGGTGAGAGTGATCTCTCAGCAGGACATACTGAAGTCACCCTGTCTGTGTAGGTGGTGGCCGGGCACCACAATGTCCCAGTCAGTGCCCTATGCCCTGTGCAGATGCACCCTGGCAAGGCCATCCTGTCCGGCCTACACCCATGGTACCTTGCTCCTCATTATGCACATTGGCAGCCCAATACTGGCAACATTGCTGGCAGTGTGGGCTGTGGAAGGTGTTTGCAGCCACCACACACTGGATAGACAGACAGCCACCCCCACACCTATGCCAGCATTGTGCTACTATAGAGGGGTTCAGCAGCCATACCCACCACAACAGTCCTGGACACAGTACATGCATGGATATGGTACTCATTACTGTTAGGGGTCACATTCCAGGGTGGTAAACACTGTCAGAGACCAGATCTGCAACACACACCACAGACATCTGAATGATTGTTATGGTGGAGCTCCATGAACAAGCTGTGCTTTACGTAGGACTGGAGATCTGCCAGTTATCATAGCAAACGTTTGATAGCTGTGTACCGGATACCCAGGTGTAGGGTGACATTGCAGAGGTATGCAACTGCTAGTATTGGGAGATACAGGCAGGGCCCAATGTCCTGCCTCTCCAGGAGGCATTGGCCAATGGGGCCTGTGGGTGTGTGTGTGGGTATGTCTGGCCCTGTTGACTGCTGCTCTACGGCAGGGTTTCCCAACTCCAGTCCTGGTGTTCCAAACACTGTTTGGGTTTTCATGCTGTCCCTATGCAGCACAGGCATCATTATTAGAGGCCGCATGGAACCTGAATGGTGTGGGGCCCTCCAGGACTGCATTTGGGAGACTCTGCTCTAGGTAATGCGCCTGTTATGGTGTCTGTGATTGGTGTGTTAAAATATAGGCGTATGACCAATGCATATGTTCTTAGCTATACAGTTTTGTCCTTACTATCACGCTTTAGTTGTGGGAAAAATATGTGGACTGGATTGACAGTAGCCCCAGCTGGGATTTGAACCTGTGACCTTCTGTTTCTATACACACTGTCTGTGTGCACTGCACCACTGTGTTGCCACAGATATGCTGTGTTCCCTGGGGAGTCCATGACTGTACATCCAACAGAGCCTGTCTGTTGTGGTGGACAGTGCCAGCCTGCACAGGCCTAGGCCACTGTCTGCTGTGGTTTGCAGCCAACGCCCCCTCCACCACCTGTACCCTTCTGCCAACATGCAGACATGTCCCTATCTGGGAGAAACATATGACCTGAGTGAGTTGTTGCACTCCAGGACTGAGTTTGGGGGACTCGGCTGTAGGTAATGCCCATTGTTATGGTTTGTGTGCGGTGTAGGGAAAAATATAAGTGTTGGGACCGTGCTTATGTTCTCTGCAATAAAAGTGTGTCTGTACTCTCACTGTTTAGTGGTGGGTAAAACTATGGGGACTGGGTTGGCAGGAGCCCCAGCTGGGATTTGAACCTGTACCTCTCTGGTCCTACAGGTACTGGCTGTGTCTGCTGGACCACACTGTGGCCACAGAGACAATGCAGTCTCTGGAGATAGGAAACCTGGCCGCAAGAGTCAGACACCCGGCTCTGCACAATTTTACTGTCGGCTCGTTTACCTTGTATGGGGACAAGGGTGCACAAAAAACTAAAATATGCCCTTCAAAAAAGGGGAGAAAGATATAGCAACAAGCTGCGCAACAGTGATATCAATTGGCAACCTGAAATACACTCCCAGGAAAGCTCCATTACATTGCAGTGCTTTTGAAAGAGTCTACGGAGCTTAGACCCTTCCAAAAATAATTTCTATTTTTTGGGGCTTTCCTGGGAGTGTTTGTTATTGTTGCCCATTAATAGCACTGTTGCCCAGCTGGATTATAATTTATTTGGAATTTGTTGTGGTCATTTTCAATTTATTTATTTTTTATTTTTTTAAATTCTTTATTTTCGTTTTATAACAACAAAGGAAAGGAAGACATACAGCTAAAAGACAGATACATAAAGTGTAATACATACACCAAAGTAAACCCCTGCCACCCCCCTCCCCCCTGCTTCTTCTCTAGAAAACTAATCATACCCGAAGCGGGCGTGTACTTACATTATTGTGTTACAAAACCTAACGGTGATCTGAAACATGATGAGTGCACATTATACAGGCATGTTGGAACAATGAGCAGATTGTACATAATCATTAAGCATCTGCCATTTAGACAAGCGAAAGTGAGTTTGGGCATGGGGAATAGCTCTCCGAGGTATCTGCTCATATTTATTATATAAGCAGACGAGGTTCCACCATTCATTGACAGTAAGTCGAGAGCTATCCTTCCAATTCCTCGTGATTAAGCATATGGCTATACCCAGCATGAAATCAAGGAAAAAGCGACCCTTCTTAGGAAGAGAGGGGACCTCCGCCACAGAGCGGAGTCCCACGATCTTCCAAGAGAGAGGTTCGTGAAGGTGTAAGATAAATTGAATACAACCCCAGACCCGCCCCCCAATAAACCTGTAGTTGAGGACATTCATAAATAACATGAGCGAAGGTTCCCACAGCAGTATGGCAAGACCAACACTGGTCCCTAGCATTTGTGTTCCATTTGGCTATTTTTTCTGGGGTATAAAAGCATCTGTGTGCAAAAAAGAAGAGAGTTTGGGTAACAGAGGCAGACCGGGAAACCCGCACTACTTTGCTCCAGAAAACGCTCCATTGCACAGGGGTTAAAGTGGTTTGCAGTTCGCGCTCCCAGGCTTGTTAGAAAGAAGTCTATGCGAGACTGGGATTTATGAGGGGAAGAGAAGAAGGTGAAGTCAAGCTCATTGGGGTGTAGTAACCTCCATAGATCAACTAAAGCAAGATCTTTGATCAGGGAGGTAAGCGTGGTGTGACTCTTGGGGGGACCACTTGTCCTAGGCGGCTGTTTGTCAATCAGGGGATCAAGGACTAGATTGAAATCCCCCCCAATTATCAATGAAGTATTAGCAGAGGCCTGCGCAACCTGAGCAATGGTAGCAAAAAAGGCAGGGTCATCCACATTAGGAGCGTAAAGGCATATACATGTAACTTCAAGGCTACCTATCTTGAGGTGAACTCTGGACCATCTACCTTCTGTATCTGAGCTAGTCGCAATAATAGTAGCATGCAAAGATTTCCTAACCAGTATGGCAACCCCACATTTCTTAGAAACGGCTGGGGAATAGGCGGCCACCATGTAGGGTTTAATATTGAGTTTAAGAGTTTCCTTCGAATTTAAATGCGTTTCTTGGAGAAAATCAGATCCGCAGCTTCCTGACTTAGGTAGCTTAGGATTTTCTTCCGTTTTATCGGATTATTGATTCCTTTTACGTTCAATGAGAAAATCTTACATGGTGCCATCAATCGGTAATAGACATTTTAGGTAAGGGCGCTTGAAAACATACAACATAATCAGAATCTGTGCAACAATGACATAATCACCGAGTATTCTAGCTAATACACCCCATATTGAAAAGTATGTACCAAAGTATCTTAGAGAAGAAGCAAAACCCCCAAAGAATATGGCGACCATATGTCTGCGGGAGGAGGCCCTAGAGAGGAAATAGAAAGACATGAAAAAAAAAGAAAAGAAACACCAGAGTCCATAATTAACACTGTCTCTGATACTCATCGAGGCTACTGTGGGTAGATGGAGTCGGGTCACAGATATCATCAAAAGTAAGGCAACAAACTGCCCTCGCCAGACTCTTTGCTGGGCTGCGGCAGATCCAATATGGCAGGTACAGCGGATATGAGAATACTTGCAGGAATATTCTGGAAGTCAGCGCATCAAGTCGGCTTCTTTGGAATCCAAAAACTCCGCTAGTAGATCAGGGTCCTCAAATGTTCTTGTCTGATTGTGAAGCGTGACTCGGAGCTTGGCCGGGTACATCAGGCTATAGCGTGCTTGTAGTTGTTGAAGCCTCGGCCGGAATTCCAGAAGGCGCTTTCGGCGGTCGACCGTGGGTTTAGCCAAGTCGGGATAGAAGGAGATCTTGTGGCTCTCAAACTCCATATGGCCCTTTGCCCGAGAGGCACTTAGAATTTGCTCCACGTGTTGATATCTCAAAAGTCGAAAAATGATAGGCCGCGGGGTCTTCCTGTTGAGCGTTATGCTTGTGGGTACACGATGAGCGCGATCGATCTCCAAATCTTTGGTAAAGGTGATTTGGAGCAGGGAAGGGAGGATTTTGCATAAAAACTCTTTCATGTTTCCCGATTCCGCTCCCTCCGGTATGCCCACGAGTCGTATGTTGTTGCGGCGCGCTCTATTATTGCCATCTTCCACTTCTTTCTGCAAGGCCCGCACCTGACGTTCAACTTTGTCGAGTTTGGACAACCGGGCCGCATGGGAGTCCAATATGCTCTCCATTTTGTCCTGACGCGAAGAAAGCCCTTCTAGCTTGCTTTGCAGCACACCAAAATCTTCCCGCAGCGCTCGGAGTGCTTCACCATTTGACTGCACGAGGTTTTTGACCCCTCTAATCTCTGCGAGGATTTCCTGCTGCATTTCGGGGCCCTCGCACAGGGCCAGCCCCTTCTGCGGAGACGGAGGTTCAGTTTTGGAGCGTTTGCCGTGAGAAGCCGCTGGAGATCCAAATTCCAGGCGCGTGGGTTTGGTCCCCGTCATCTCACCAATGTGCCCCGGCAAGATCAGAGTAGAAGTTCCAAGTATGTACGGTGTTAATTCAGGATTCTGAGTAGGCCTCTCGGGAGCCTCAGCGTTATGCGACCATCCCGCTGGACATCAGGCTCCGCCCCCCCATTTTCAATTTATATTTGCGATTTACTTCTGTGCACATGTATCACACTGCTCACGTTTTTTAGGTTTCCCCGCTTTTGCTGTACATTGCTGACGGAAATGGTTTCTCTTCCCTTTAAATGCGCTCTACCGGGAGTGTTTCACTCGCGGTAGTTTTTACATGTAACTTCGGCCCCGCTCCTGTGCGGGGAGCCTCTCCCCTCCCACTCTCCACCCATTGACCCCATCTCACCGCCCCTCGGGGGCCTTCCTCCGCCCTCTGTTAGCCTTTCCCCGCCTCTATCGCACATCAGCGCACCGCAAACGTGCGTGTTTTCGTCGCACGTGTGCGGGGCCCGTTAATGTGACGCGCACGCGTACGGGGCACTTAAGAGCACTTAAATGCATCATTTTAGAGCGCTCAAGTGCACCCCGCACAAGTGCGCAGTTTAGTAAACATACCCCTATGTGTTCAGAGGTCTTTTTCATTTTTATTTTGTATATCACAGTAGTTCAATAGATGATGTGTCTTTCAACAGTATATGTAGTTCTTTTTAAACATACACTTAAACTAGCACAGCACTTCCTTTTTATGAATGCTGTTTCTTAGATTTTAACGGCAAAAGTTCTCTCCCCCCCCTTTTTTCCTACATTTTTGTTCATAAAAAAATGCCTCGTTTAATCATGAAGGTATTTATTTTGGAACAGTTCATTTGCACATAATTCTAAATATAGAGTAACAGTAATCGGACAATCACATATATTCAACAGAGGTTGTATATGGAATACCTATTTATACATTTAGAGGTTTTTATCTTGCAGTTTGCTCCTTCTGAGTGCTTGTTAATTGCGTTTTTTAAAGAAATAACATATGGAGTTTTTCTCAGGCAAACATTTTAACAAATACTGCATTCTTTTTTGTATATGGTTCCTTATTATTATTTTTATTTTTATGCCTTTACAGCTGGTTTTAATGTTTTATTTATTTTTATTTATTTATTTATTTGTTTTATTTTTAGCAATTACCTTTATTGCACTACGCGACAGAATTAAGGTTTTCTTTGTTTGTGTCCTCCTCATCGTCTCCTTTTCTTCTATTTTCATTTTTACATACTTTTGACCACATAATCCTATTATATCGATGTTTTTTAGTCATAATTGTATTTTCATTCTTAAGTTTTTTGATGGTTTATTTATGTATTCATATTTGTCTATTATGGTCTACATCTTCCATACGTTTTATAATCTATTATTGATGATTTGTTTTTATATTTATATTTATATTGATTATTGTTCTATTATATTTTACATGTCTTTTGAATATTAATGTCTTATCATATTTTATTGTTTTTTGAAGTGTGTTCTCTTTTTAAAGACCCCGTGAAGAAGGCTTTGTAGCCGAAACGCATCGGGGCCTATTAAAGAATTTACATCCTAACCTAATTGTCGCCGGTCTTTGTGTACCTGCTTGGTTGGTCTTTATACAATAGTGTGCAGGTACTGGTGGCTCCCTTTGGTACCAGTTAAAATCTTATCTAGACATGTGAAGTCTGTCACCTTTGCTCCAAACAGGTAATTTACCAAGTGATCTTCATGCCCACCAGCCACCCACCTCTCTACATGCTTAATGACTGAATCACTAAGTACAATGGCCGCCTGAACCCTTTCAGCCCTTTTATCCCACATGGGCCCTGGAGATATATCTGTGGTGCAAGAGGATATTGCATCACTTGGATTATAGGTTCTGCCCAGGGCCGTCCCATCCACTAGGCGAACTTAGGTGGTCACCTAGGGTAGCAGATCTCTGTGGGCAGCATGGCACACATGGCCTACTACGCCTTCATGCTGAGCCGAGTCGCACCACCACCCTCCGCTAGCGCTGATTCCAGCAGCGGGGTCGGCTCAGCAGCAGGCCACATGCTTCAGCACACATGGCCTGCTGCTTCTGATCCCCCCCAAAGTTGTGTTGGAGGGGTCAGAAGCGGTAGGCCATGTGTGCCAAAGCACATGGTCTGCTGCTAAAGCTGAGCCATCCCCCCAACAGAATCAGCAGCAGCGTGGCTCAGCATGGGTAAGGGGGGAGGGTGGTGCAGGGTGGCATGCCAGGGCTTCTGCCTAGGGTGGCATAAACCCTTGAGCCAGCCCTGGTTCTACCTACAAGATTACTTCCTGCCACACCACGGTCATGCTTTCCTTCTAGGTAACCTTTCTTCTTCATGGCAGAGGCTACCATATTGGAGATGAGACTTCTCTACTATATCCCTAAAGGCGAAGAAACAGATGTGAGGCTGTGGGGTAGTGTGGGAAGGGCAGGGTCACAGGTGCTGATGGCCCAGTGGGTGGAAGAGCATCAGGTAGGAGGAGGAAAAGGGGAGGCTGCTAGAATCAGGTTAGGACAGACTTAAAGATCCAGACATGCAGACCCTGGAGGACAGGCAGGAAAGGGGAGATCATACAGAGACATTTAAATACCTCCAATAAAGGAATCAGATTTTTTCAGTGGAAAAAAGACTGGAATGAGGGGTCAAGGACAAGGAAGAAAAGGGACAGATTTTGAAACAGTCTAAGGTTATATTTCGTTACAGAGAGGGTAATAGAGGCTTGGAATGTCCTCCTAGTAGAGGTAGTGTAGATGACAACAGAATCAGAATTTAAGAAATCATAGAACAAGCAGAGGATCTTTGAGGGAGAAGGGGTTATAGAAACGGGGCTGGTGATTTGGATGGGCAGACTGGATAGGCCATATGGTTGTTTTCTGCCATAATTTTCTCTGTTTCTATGTATGTTTCTTTGTATTTTATGGAAACTTTAAAAAACGCAATGAATGTGTTGCGTATTATGATGTTTGAGTAATAAATTTATTTCATCATCATCTGGGGTCAAGTGAATTTTCAACTGCTTCAACAGAGTCATATTGGAGAAAGGTTTGGGAAGCACAAATTGAAATTAAACGTGGTACTTTTTATGCTTTTTATTTTCGGTAAGACTAATAAGACCATAACATGCATGAAAGAACCATGTATTGATAACACAGACATAAATTGGATATGATATTGTGCAGTGAAAATCATTACTGACACTTGTTTAGACAAGGACACAGGGCCAGAAGAAAAGAAGAAAGATAACTTTTCCTTCTTGGAAAAAACGTATAGAGGATAAAAGAATAAAATATTGTCTACAGAGCAGTCACTGATAGATGAGTAACTTGATGAAATGAGGACACTAAAAAATAATGAGGAAGATCTTGAACCTTAAACTGAAGGCTGCTACACTAAAATAAAAATATTTTGTATTTGTTGTCCCAGTAACAAATTGAAAGTAAAAGCAGAAATACAAGCATTATGGAGATATGAAAAAAAAGGAAAGGAGAGATACTAAAATAAATTACAGTTGTGGTCAGCCCCTTTAGGCCCGATTCTGGGACGTGGGTTACGGGGCTGCATATTCCGGAGGTACATGCAGCCCCACAAGCCATCCAGGCCCGATTCCCCCTCTGGCTCTCCCCATACATCCTGAGCATCAGGATGGGAGAGCCGGCAGGGGGCAGGATCTGAGCAGAGCAGGGGCGGGCCAGTCTGGCAGGACGTATAGGGCTGATTCAGGTCACAGCCCTGTATGTCCTGCCGGGCCCATGGGAACATGCTGCTTATTCCACCTGCGGGGAATAAGCTTTTTTTTCTGGCGGCTGGCATCGCGGCTCTTCAATGGAGCCACGGTGCCATGGCAACATGACGCCATGGCACTGCGGCTCCTTTAAAGAACTTTGACTGAGTTAGCCAGGAAGGTCCTGTACGTGGGGCTGAATTGCAGTCCTGGCCTGCACGTACAGGATTGATTGCGATTCTGATCCCGCAGGGCTAGACGTGCCCCACATGATTAGAATCGCGAGCCCCTCTGTACGTCTGGTTCAGGCCGGGTGTACAGAGGGGATCTATGTCCAGTACAGAATGAGCCTGAATGTTATTAAGAGGTTTTCTGCTCATAGAACTGTCAAGAACCTCCCAGGACGTGGTGGGCAGAGAAAAATTAATCCAAGAAGTCCTTGAAAGTTAATACAAACTGTTGGAAAAACACCATGCATAACATCCAAAGAGCTTAAGGCTGACCTGGAGCAATCAGGAATGGTGATTTCAACCCGCACCATACATCATGCACTACACAAAGGACTTCATGAGACAAAGCCAAGGAGGACCACACTGTTCAAAGATAGACATAAAAAGGCACGCCTGATCTTTGAGAAAGCACAGTCCTTCTGGGAAAATGTTCTGTGGACAGATGAAACCAAACTTGAGCTCTTTGGCAGTGTAGACCAGCGATAGATTTACAAGCGAAGAAATTAAGCTTATAAGGCTGTTTTGCTGCCTTAGAAACTGGAGATCTGGAATGTATTAATGGAATCATGAAGTCGGAGGACTACCAAGGTACTTTGGAGTGAAATGTGCTAACTGGGTCAGAAAGCTAGGTCTGGGTCGAAGATCATGGTTCCTCCAGCAAGACAATGATCCAAAACATATGTCCAAAAGTACAAAAGAATGGTCAAAAAAGAAGAAATGGACTGTTTTAAACTGGCCAGCAATGAGTCCTGATCTCAATCCAACTGAGATTCTTTGGAAAGAGCTGAAATCTGCCATTGTAAGGGGGAGGCTTGGAACTGTGTGAAATGCAGAGCGCCTCTGTTTTATTGGGGTTGAGAACCATCTTATGCGATCAGTCAGTCCGACACAAGAGAATTGAGTTCTGATTAGAATTGGGGGTCTCTGGTGTCGTGAGCTTTAATGAGTTGAATATTGTCAGTATAGAAGTATGAACTAATGTTTAAATCTTGGATGAATAAAGCTAGCGGGGATATGAAGAGGTTAAAGAGAGTAGGGGCGAGGATAGATCCTTGAGATACACCATTATCTCTGAGGAAAAGAGATAGATTTGTGGCCAGCAATAAGGACCTGGAAGGGATGATGGAGTGGAGGAGTGGCCTAGTGGTTGGGGCAAGGTACTTCAGGCCAGAAGGTTGGGGGTTCAAATCCCACTAGAGGACAGCAACCTTGGGCCGGAAGGACTGGGGTTTCTAGTCCCACATGTGCTCCTTGTGGTCTTGGGCAAGCCACTTAACCCTCCATAGCCCATGTTCCCTGTAAAATAGTTATCTCCAAGTTATAATGCCCTGTTCAATGTAATTTCAGTTTGTTCAATGTAAACCACACTGATGCAGAATAGCACGGTATATAAGAGAATGTAAATAAATAAAATAAAATAAATATAAGAACAGAACCAGTTCAGAGCAATGTGTCTTTTTCCTGATTCTTGTAGGTGGTCTAGCAAGAGAGTATGATCAATAATGTCGAAGGCTGAGCTGAGGTCAAGCGGAATTACAAGAATGTTGCGAAGGTTATCCAATTGAATTGCTATTTCAATAATGATCCCTACAAGGGAGACCTCGGTACTATGGTGTTGCCTGAAATCTGATTGCCGAGGATGGAAAGAGCTGTTTGACTCCCAAAAATGGGAGAGTTGTACAAAAACGGATTTTTCCAGAAACTTAGCTAAAAATGGCAAATTGAAAATTGGGCGATAGTTACTCAGAGTACCAGGATCAAAATTCTGCTGCTTTAATAAAAGACAGAACATAGAATGCTTCCAGGAGAGAGGAACCTCACCTTTGGTCAGAGTCTCATTAAATAGTGCTAATATGGTGGGTGCAAAAGAATCCCAGCAGGATTTTAGTAGAGGAGGAGGAACAGTGTCTGCCATAGAAAGAGATTCATTCAAGGAGATGAGGAGTTTTGTAAGATGTAGATTAGTCAGGAGAGACAACACATGGAAAAAATTCCAGCCTCGAATTTACAAGATGTTGCAAGATGCTCAAGGTTCTATGTTGAATGATGCTGAGAAGATCAAGAAAATGTGGAAAGAATATACAGAGTTTTTATATGATAAAGATCAAGTGGACTGACAGCCATTTCAACCTGTACCTTATGATCCGGAACCATTGGTGATGAAAGAAGTTGAAGCAGCATTGAAAGCCTTATCAAAGAACAAAGCACCAGGCATTGATGGCATTCCCATTGAAGTATTACAGCAATCTGATGCAGCTGTTACCGTACTTGCAAGGCTCTGCCAAGAAATTTGGAAGACAACATCATGGCCAACTGACTGGAAAAGATCTGTGTTTATATCAATACTAAAGAAAGGTGATCCAACTGACTGTGGAAATTATCGCACAATCGCTCTGATCCCACATGCCAGCAAGATTCCACTGAAGATTATTCAAAAGAGACTACAACCATACCTGGAACAAGAACTACCTGAAGTGCAAGCAGGGTTCAGGAAAGGGCGAGTAACGAGAGACATCATCGCGGATGTGAGATTGATCCTTGAAAAGACTAAAGAATATCAAAAGGATATCTATTTGTGTTTTATCGACTATAGCAAGGCTTTTGACTGTGTAAACCACGAGAAACTCTGGGCCACATTAAGAAGCATGGGTATACAAGAACACCTGATTGTTCTCTTGCACAATCTGTACATTGATCAAAAACCAACAGTTTGAACGGAACAAGGAGAAACAGAATGGTTTAAAATAAGCAAAGGTATAAGACAAGGCTGCATACTTTCCCCCTACCTGTTTAATTTATATGCAGAACAAATCATCAGAGAAGCAGGATTGTATGAATAGAACAGAGGTGTGAAGATTGGTGGAAGACTCATCAAACAACCTTTGCTATGCTTCTCATGATCAAAGAACATAGTCTCAAAATGCGCCTGCGCCTTAATGTAAAGAAGACAAAGATCATGACAACAGGCAAAATCAACAGGTTCATCACCGAAGGAGAAGAAATTTAAATTGTGAAGAATTTTAACCTACTTGGATCAACTGTCAATAAAGAAGCAACAAGCAATCAAGAAATCTGACGTTGCATTGCTCTTGGTAGAATGGTTATGAAAGACCTAGACATGATTCTCAAGAGCAGAGATACAAAAATTCGACTTGTTCAAGCCATGGCATTTTCAATAACATCATAGTCTGGCAGCATCCCTGTTGCCATGGAGGAGAGAGGTCACGTGACAGGAGAGCATCACCCTGGTGTGGCAGGAAGTGATCCTGTAACTAGGACCTGTCCTCCAGGTGATGTAAAACCCTCTCGCACCGAGGAAGTTTCTCCAGGGCCATGTGCCCATGAGGGAAGGGTTAGGACAGCCGTTATAGTTGGTGATTCGATCATTAGGCATGTAGATAGCTGGGTGGCTGGTGGATGTGAGGATCGCCTGGTAACATGCCTGCCTGGTGCGAAGGTAGTGGACCTCACGCGCCACCTAGATAAGGTCTTAGATAGTGCTGGGGAGGAGTCTGCTGTCTTGGTACATGTCGGTACCAATGACATAGGAAAATGTGGTAGGGAGGTTCTGGAGGCTAAATTTAGGCTTTTAGGTAGGAAGTTGAAATCCAGAACTTCCAGGGTAGCGTTCTCCGAAATGCTTCCCGTTCCACGTGCAGGGCCCAAAAGGCAGGCAGAGCTCTGGAGTCTCAATGCGTGGATGAGACAATGGTGTAGAGATGAGGGGTTTGGATTTGTTAGGAACTGGGGAACATTCTGGGGAAAGGAGGGGCTCTTCTGAAGGGATGGGCTTCACCTTAACCGGGATGGAACCAGGCTGCTGGCATTAACCTTTAAAAAGGAGATAGAGCAGCTTTTAAACTAGATAATAGGGGAAAGCCGACAGTCGCCCAAGAGCGGATGGTTCGGAAGAATGTATCCTTGAAGGATACTACCAAAAGCAGAGAGGTTCCAAAAAAGAGTAAAGTAGCCCAAATGCCCTCGAGTATGGAGCAGACAGAGCTTAAAGATCCCAAATTACCCATGTCTACCAATAGCCAAATTAATATGAATAAAATACAGTCTCTAAAATGCTTGTATGCAAATGCTAGAAGTCTAAAAAATAGGAAAGCGTATAAATGCTGGCAAGTTAAATGCAAAGTTTTGAAAAGTGCAACAAAAAGAAAATTTGAAAAGAAGCTTACCATAGAGACAAAAACTGACAATAAATACTTTTTCAGATATATTCAAAGCAAGAAGCTTGTGAAGGAATCAATTGGACCATTAGTTGATCAAAGGGTAAAAGGGGTACTCAGGGAAGACAAGACCACAGATAAGAGAGAAAATGAACTCTTTGCTTTGGTCTTTGAGGAAGATGTGAGGAAGCTACACATGCCAGAATAGGAATTTAATGGTAATAAGTCAGAAGAGCTGATTCAAATCTTGGTGAACCTGGAAGATGTAGTAGAATGAATTGACAAACTAAAGAGCAGCAAATCACCTGGACTGGATGGCATACATGCAAGAGTGCTGAAAAAACTAAAAAATGAAATGGCAGAGCATCTATTAAATTAAAAATTACTGTCATTAAAATCGTCTACAGTACCAGAAGATTGGAGGGTGGCCAACATAACACCAAGTTTTTGAAAGGGCTCCAGGGGTGATCCAAGAAACTACAAACTAATGAGCCTAAAATCAGTGCCAGGCAAAATGGAGGAAACCATTATAAAGAACAAACTTACTGAACACATAGACAGATAGGGCCCGATTCCATCCCAAACCTAGATTACCTCTGTTCATCCGGTCTGAACCGGATGCACAGAGGGGATTGTGATTCTGATCCTGCGGGGCACGTCTAGCCCCGTGAGATCAGAATCGTAAACAGTCCTGCACATGCAGGCCAGGACTGTGATTCAGTCCATTTCTTTCTCTATAACATCAACAAAATCCGCCCTTTCCTTTTTGAACACACTACTAAGACGCTTATCCACTCCCTAATCACCTCTCGTCTTGAATTCTGTAACCTACTCCTTGCTGGTCTCCCTTTGAATCATCTCTCTCCCCTTCAATCTGTTCAGCACTCTGCTGTGCGGCTAATCTTCCTCCAGCCTCGTTATGCCCATATTACCCCTCTTCTCAAGTCACTTCATTGCTTCCCTATCCATTTCCGCATCCAGTTCAAACTTCTCTTGCTGACCTATAAATGCATTCACTCTGCAGCTCCTCACTACCTTTCTTCTCTTATCTCTCCTTACACTCCCCCTCGGGAACTCTGCTCTTCTGGCAAATCACTTCTATCTGTGCCCTTGTCTTCTATTGCTAACTCCAGACTTCGCTCCTTTCACCTTGCTGCACCTTACGCCTGGAACAAACTACCTGTGTCTGTACGCCAGGCGCCTTCTCTGATCCTTTTCAAATCCAGGCTGAAAACTCATCTCTTCTCTGCTGCTTTTGGTTCTTGACTCACCTGATCTCTTTGTTTCTTTACCACTCCCCCTTGTTTTATCCCTGTCTGCACCTTCTGTGTTGTCTGTCTTGGCTAGATTGTAAGCTCTGAAGAGCAGGGACTGTCTCTTTCATGTCTGTGCAGTGCTGCGTATGACTTGTGGCACTATACAAATGCTCAGTAGTAGTAGTAGTAGTCTGGCCTGTAGATGCAGGACTGCTCCAGCTAACTCAGTCAAGGCTCCTCCATTGAAGAGCAGCGATGTCGGTTGCCAAACAAAAGTGTTTATTCCTCCTAAGGCCAGGGTCAGGTTTCAGGGAATAAACTCTGGCCCACCCCCTGCCCCATCGGCGCCCTGGGCTGTTTGAAAAATCACGTCCAGGGAAGTTATTCCACCTCAGAGGTGGAATAACTTTCCCGGACATTTCGCTAGCCCTGGACATACAGGGCAGACATTAGAATCAGCCCTGTATGTCCAGGGCCTGTGCGCCCACTGCTCGCCCAGACTCTGCCCCTGGGCCACTCATTCCCCACCCCAATATAACTTCCCCGCACAACTGGCGGGGAAGTTAGTTGGGGGCAGAAGCCGGCATGAATAGCGGGGATGGATGTCCTGTTGGGTCATCCATCCCCGCTATTCGTAGCATAGAATAAGCCCTATATGATTTAATGGGATAGAGCCAACATGAATTTAGTCGAGGGAAGTGTGTAAATGCACAAAGTCTTTACTTATCCAAATGTCTTCTATGTTGGGGCCTGATGATTTCGGATCCTTCCCCAGCTGGTCATCAAGGGCCATTGGCTCTGGAACAGTTAAGGATTTTGCATGCTGTTCTTTCCCACGTTCTGACAGTAGGCAGGTTTTTCCTCTAATTGTGTCAAATAGCAGCTCCTCTCAGCTGTGCCTCTTTGCTACACTGTTGCTTGTCTGAATCACTGCTCCCTGTTTTCTAACATCCGGTTATTAGAACAGTTTTAAACTCATTTTTACATTTAAATATAACATCTTTTTATACAATTTATTCCAAATTCAGATGGCAATCACATTAGCACAACATTTACATGATTTTTAATACTTTTAAAACACTTTGGTTTCACTTTTCACACCGAAGCAAATCACTGCTTTAAACAAGCATAAAAACTCACAAACAACATTTAAATTAGGTCACTAACTTTCAAATATATTCCAGGGGCCATTTTCAACTTTTAAAACTTTAAAATTATGTTTTTTTAACATCAGATTGATCCCAATGTAGGCCACGCTTCCTGAGCCCTCCCCCTCTCTAACAATGCCAATTGAAGTTAAACACAGCATTTAAAAATTACAAAAATTATTTTTCAGGGCTCTCCAGCCTTTCCTTTTTCCTCCTTGACCCTCAAACATTCCATAATTAAACGTTTTATTTTTGGCTGTTTTTGGCTGTTGTAGGAGTACACAGCACCTTTAAGGCTGGCTCCGCCTCTACATCTTAAGGCCAACAATAGGCCTGAAACCTCCCATGGCCTCCTTTCTCTCCCCAGGTCTATGATAGCTTAGTATCTCCTCACCACTGTCATTCGGCACCCACTCCCTTTTTCACTACTTCTGGACTCCCCAATGGTGATCCGACTACTTTAGGGCCAACCCGGCCCAGTATACAGTTCCCCAGGATCCTCACTATGACCCAGTCCTTTATTTAGGCCTCTTTAGCCCAACAATGTCTTATTCTAAGGTACTCTGCCTTACTTTGAGCCATCTGGGCTCAACATCCTCTTCCGATCCTCTTCCCATTGGCCCCGGACTCCCCCACTTTCCTTGGGGAAAACCACGGTATATGCAGCCCTTCAAAATGCCCCACTGAGCTCCCTTCTGTGATTGGGGACAGCCGCGCATAATAGTGGCTATACCTGATCATAGCCAAGGCACCCCCAACACTGCAGCTCTCCGTAGACCCAACGCATCCTTCCTTCTATTTAAAAATAAAAATTACGGCTGCTGGCTTTGATACCAGAGCAGCTCTAAGACCATTCCTTTGTTTTATTTTCTTTTTTTAAAAAAAGCAAAACCCTGCAGCACTGCCTTTCCCTGCGGCCAGGGGGAAAGGAAAGAAAACAATAACTGGGCTGCCTACTGCAGCCAGCAGAGTAGTGCCGGAACCCCCAAAGGTAAATTATAAATTTTTCATTCAGCATTAGGTTACACTAAAATGAAGGCTTTTAGGATTTTTGTGGTATATTATATGCTAATAATTGGGGTTTGCTTCCCACTGAACTGCTAATAATCTATCAAGGGTTAAATGACAAATTTTTACTCTTAATTAGGAAAACTGACTATAAATTATAGGATGTGCCTGGGGTGGGTGGGAGTTGGGGAGGATGAGTGGGAAAAAGGTTAACTACCTATAAACCTTATTTCAAGGAAATACTTAACTGTTTTATATTAGAAGTCTAACATGGACTAACTAAACCAAGCCAATAACTAATTTATGCTTTTAAAGAATTTTAAATACAGAATTTTCCAAATACGTCCACAATGTCTTTTGTTACAAGCTCTGATCACCAACTTTTCTAGCAAACTTGTTTTCACTTACTTTCAGAGGCTTCTTCTGCTCTCAGATTCGCCTCAGGAAAGTGGACTTCTTATGCTTTTTGCTCCCCACTCAAAGTACTCAAACTACACCTATGGTATCACCACAATAACTTTGTGCTTTACTGGATAGGCCAATACACCACCAGAGGCATAAGGAGACCTTTCAGCAAAGGAGGAAGAGCCTGGAAGAAGGATGGAAGGAGTCAAAGTGTAGCTCAAGGACCCATTTCTCAGAGAATGAGGATCCCATAGTCCAAGGGACTATCCAAGACCAGTTGCTCAATTTCTAATAGTACATGATGAGTCGTGAGGAACAGGGATTTCCTTTATTTAGGGGAATCTCACCCTGGATGTTGGGATAGCAGACCCTGTGAGCAGAAAAGGTCCCTACCTAGTAGTGGAGGCAGAGGTAAACTGAACGTGACTTAATATTTTATACTTCCAAAACCTATTATTAATTTTTACTTATTCCAATATCTAAATACATTAAGGGGGTCATTTTAGAAGCTCTGTTCATAATTTGCATGTCTGAAAATGCCCATTTACATGTGCAAATCACTTTCACATCCTGTGAGCTATTTTAAAAAGACCCAAATTTACCTGTATCCAGTGAGACCTCATCTATACCACATTGGGGCATGATGGAGGCATGTATACATGGGATTCAAAAGATCCACTTGTATCCCTAATTTCACAATAGCACCCTCACATTTACACCTGCTAGCAGACATGTCCATAGCTAAATCTGCTCCTTGGCATGAATTGGCACTTGAAAAGCATTCGTTTTGGCCAGCTCTCAACAACAGGAATGACAGGGGCATTCCCTCTTATTGGTAAGACTATTTTTTCCCCTTTAAAGATAGCAGGTAGACTATCAAAGCCTGTTGCAGTGCTGCATGTCTCCGTTTGCAAGATGGCAGGCTTGGATGAGTATGTTGCAAAAATTGATGTGCATGTTCATAAATCCTGGCGAATGCACGTCTATGTTGCCTGTTCCGCTGACATCCATAATTCATGCATGCCCTTTTAAAATTGGTCATTCTTTTGTACATCTGGACCCTTGCTTTGCATGCCTCCATTTTTCTGGGACTGGTGGAGACATGTATCTTTTGGGGCAGGGATAGACTGATTTTAGGGCACATTTATACATATCCACTTTTTCTACTGCCCCTCCTATGGAATTTCAGACATTTTGATTTATATGTCTTAGGGAGGACCTAATAGATCTTTCTAAAATGTGCCTTTAATTTATCTTATTGGTACAGAACAAAAACAGGATGCGTCTATACATTCCTAGCAAGTGGAATAACTAATTCCAGTGGTCGAGTGATCTCCAACCCAAGAATCCTGTATCCCATATTCCCCTCTATCTAGAAGTTAGAGAGGTGTCTCTCCTAAATTATGTAGCCCTTGTCTTCCCACAGAGCAAAAAGACCTGGTGGAGGATTCTACACTGTGAGGGTTTTCTTAAAATAGCACACAAACAGGGATGGAATTGGCACACAAGGATTTGAAGAGCTTATTTTTTGGACTAATGCCTGCAATTCTGTGACATTTGGACTTGTGCTGATTTTTTACTGTGAGGTTCAACCACAGCATGGAAGGATGAAAGACGAAAGAACCACATCTGATCCAGTTTCCGTGTTCATTGAGTTGTTGTTAATAGAGACTATATTCAACTTAATTTGCTTGGCATTAGGGTACTTCTTAGAGGGGCTATCCTAGAGAAACCTGAGATGACACTCATCTCCAGCCCTCAGGCAGAGGGGATTTCCTCCTAGAGCTGCAGCAGTCGGCTATCAATCCAGAAATAAAGAGGCCTAGCTTGTTTCAGTTGTAAAGGATCAGGCAGCCAGGGAGATGAAATAGCCCTTCAGCCCTTATCCATGGTGCTCATAAAAGACCCATGGATAGAGCCAAGATATCCAGGGAAAAATAAATCCACCTGCATAGTCCGGAACCAAACACTACCTTCGTAGACTGGTATGGACTGAACAGCCAGTGGCATAACTGTATGTGCCATTAATGAGAGTGATAGATTTGAATAGAGGAAAATGGCTCTGGGATGAGATTTATAAAGATTCCCAGGATCATCCCCTGGCCAAAGCCATTATACAAGCCCAATATAAGCAGTGGCAAATGGGCAGGTCAATTAGAAATCATGTGGTGGTGGCAAATGAAATTGAAGGAAGAAAACGATCTCTTCAGTGAAGAGGATCCTTCCCATAGGAGACATGGTAAGGAAGCCCACCAAGCATGGTACAGTCCATGAACTGTACTTTGGGATGATTAGAGAATATATTACAGACCGCTACCGTTGTTTCTTGCCTGGTGCAAGACAATTTGTTTTTTCCAAATCCCCAAGAACAGCTCCTAAAATGAAGGGCCTTCATGGAAATGAATATTTTCTCTAAGTTTGTTTTGTTGTTTCTCTTGCTACTCTGTGCTTTGTTGCAGGGGGTTTAAAAGAGATAGCAGATGGCAGCAGCGAGGAGAACTAGCTGCAAGAAAATAGTTGAATGGAGAAAATATTCCTGAATCAGAAGGCCTGCCTGCTGAAGAGGGCAAGAAGATCAGAACATAGTTTTCTCATTGAAAAGCTTTTTTGGATTAGTTATCAATACTGTAGCAGGGATCTATTTGAGTGTAATAGTGATCTATTTCTTACTGTTTTATAATAAGAAACATTCTTATTATAAAAATATTTAGGGGGATGTTTATTAAAGTGTGCTAAGCAGTTAACGGCCAATCCCCCTCTATCCCCTCTGACTCCTCTGACACTCATCCTGATGTAGCCCTCATAGTCTCGTGTCTGTGGTAGGGGCAATCCCACTCCACTCTCGCCCATTTGCTGTCTGGGTTCAAAATGGCACCTGTGACCTCTAGAGGTAGCCTTGTGATACTATCTGAAGGGGTCAATTTGCCATATAAGGTCAATCACTCCTTATTTGGCAGATTGACTCCTAGCAGTAGTACTGAGAAACAACTGCTAGTGACCATAATTGCCATTTTGATCCTAGGCAGCAGTGGGGTGGGAGAAGAGGGGGATCATTTCTGCCCCAGACACTAGATTACCAGGGCTACCTCAAGGTGAGCGCCATGAGGGAGGAGTGGCTTAGTGGTTGGGACAGGTTACCTCAGGCTGGAAGGCTAGGGGTTCAATTCCCACATAGGGTCAAGTTAGCTCAGGCCAGAGGGACTGGGGCCTCTAGTGCCATGGCCACATCTTGTGGCCTTGGGCAAGCCACTTAACCCTCCATTGCCTCAGGTATGCTTAGATTGTGAGCCCTTCAGCAAAAAGAGAATAAAAAGTGCCTGTTAGCATATATCTGTAAACTGCTTTGACCTGGTGAAAAGTGGTATATAATTATGCACAGCTAAATAAATAAATAAATGAATGAGGGGGTTGGTGGTCAGTTGTTGAGCATGAGGGAGATATGTGATCAATGAGGGTCTCAAATGGGCAGGAGAGCTCATCAGAGGAGTGGTGCACTGTCTGCTAACTGCAAGACATTTGTTGACCACATCTCCAACAGCTGGTACACAAGCTTTGCACTTTCTGCCCATTTATTTTTGCACCAAACAGGCAATAAGTGCAAAACTTTACCACACTTTAGTAAACATCTCCTTTAATGTTTTTACTATTAGGGGTCACAGGCAACATTTTGAACCCAGCACTGGCTCAGGCAGGAGTGAAGGGGGATCACACAGTCCTGCCTGGAACCCTTAAACCACCATGGAGTTGATCAGGTCAGCTGGGGTGACTGGGGAGGGGTTGGGGTCATGATTAGGAGTCTGGGGGTGGGCAATCTTCAGAGGGGGTTTGGAATGTGGCACTGTGGCATGGGGAATCTCTGTGAGAGTGTATCTATTGGGGGAGGGGGGGAGAATCTCTGGCCTCTGTTCTCCTTTCCATTTCTCTTCTATGGCTCATCACTTTGTCTTCCTATTCTTCATAATCCCTAATTGTCTCCCCTCCTACCAACACCTTCACACCTCACCTCATTTTCTCCCCTTTACCATTCTCACTTCCCCCTCCATCCTGTCCTCTTCCCTGTCATCAGCTCTTGAGCTTCACCACTTTCTCCATCTCATTCAGCCATCTCCTCTCTCTCTAACACAACCTCAACCTCGTTACCACCATGCTGTCTCCTCTCTGCTCCGCACTCTTCTACTTCTTCTCCTTCTCTCATCCGGAGATATCAACCCCAACCCTGACCCCCCTAGACTTTTGTCACTGAGAAGAGATCTTCACACAACATCTCTAATCTTATTCATATCCCTCTTCTTTCCCCTCCCTCTCTCCCTTTCTCATGTGTCTTGTGGAACGCACACTCCATCTCAAATAAACGTGCTTTTATTCATGAACTCTAATGCTCTAAGTCTTCTTGCTCTAACTGAGACATCACTCCTCCCAGAAGACACGGCGTCAGTTGCTGCTCTCTGTCATGAGTGTTCAGTTCTCCCACATGCCTCGTCCCACTGGCCGTGGTGATGGTGTTGGGCTTCTACTTTCTCCTTCCTGCCCATTCCAACCCATCTTGCTGCCTCAGTCTCACTCCTTTACCTCCTTTGAAGTCCATTCCATCTGCCTTTTCACTCCACTACCTCTCTGGGTAGCTGTTATTTATTGACCTCCTGTCAAATCTACCACTATCTTTCTCACCAACTTTGACTTGTGGCTTTCTTCTTTCTGGATTCCTCTTCCCCCACTCTTATTCTCGGGGACTTTAACATTCATGTTTAACATTCGACCTCCAGCTTTGCTCTACTACCCCCTCTCACCAGTATGGTCACTGCCTTGACCCTGTATTTTTCTCTAATTGCTTACCCTCAAACTTCTATACTTCAGTTCTTCCCTTATCCATGCTTCATCACCCACTGCCTCAACCTCATCCTGTCTCCTCCATCCTCTTTAGAAATCTTCATGCTATTGACCCTTTGACTCTTTTCTCCACTGCTTCATCATCTCTTTCTTCCACTATGTCATCTGAGTCTGTTGATGAGGCAGTAGCTTCCTATAATGCTGCACTCTCCTCTGCTATGGATGCTCTCGCTCCGCCCATGCCACATCCTGTGAGGTGTACTATACTCCAGCCTTGACTTTCTTTCACTACCTGCTACCTACATTCCTGTGCCCATTCAGCTGAGTGTGCTTGACTCAAATCCCACTCCCTTGCAGACTTTCTACACTTCAAATTCATGCTTGTCTCTTTCCAGTCAGTCATAGCACATGCCAAACAAGACTATTATGTCCATCTGACTAACTCTCTTGCCTCTGACCCTTACTGTCTCTTTACTACTTTCAACTCTCTCCTCAAGGTGCCTCTGCCTTTGACCCCTCCCTCCCTTCCTTTCTGCCCAAACCCTGGCTGACTATTTCCATGAAAAAATCCAAAGGATCACCCTCCAATTCCCCACAAAGTCAGTTACTTCCCCTCCTTTCCCTTCTCCCCCTCTTCACTCCCAACTTTCCCTTTCTACCTCTGCTACCCTCTCTTCCTTTTCTATGATCTCTGAAGATGAAACCGTAAACCTTCTTTCCTCCTCCATACTCACTACCTGCTCCTCTGATTTTATTCCCATCCATCTTCTAAGCCCCATCTCCTCCACTGTTGTCCTTTCCATCTCTCATATTCTCAGCCTATCGCTCACCACTGCAATTGGCACTGCAGCCTTCAAGCATGCTGTAGTTACACCTCTTCTCAAGAAACCATCACTTGATCCTACCTGGCCTTCTATCAAACCATCTCCCTCCTCCCCTTCATTTCTAAACTATTGAACATGTGGTTCACCGCCGTTGCCTTGATTTTCTCTCTTCTCAAGCCATCTTGGATTCTTTACAATCTGACTTTCATCCTTTACATTCTACTGAAACAGCTCTTGCCAAAGTCTCCAGTGACTTGTTTCTGGCAAAATCCAAGGGCCTTTACTCAGTCCTTATCTTTCTTAACCTCTCTGCTGCTTTTGACACTGTTGACCATAACTTTCTCCTATATACCCTGTCCTCACTTGGTTTTAAGGGCTCTGTTCTATCCTGGTTATCTTATCTCTCCCATCGCTCTTTGGGTGTTTGTTCTGGTGGATCCTCCAATGCTGCTATCCAGCTCTCAGTTGGTGTACCCCAAGGATCTGCCTTGGGTCCACTCCGTTTCTCTCACTATACCCAGTCCCTTGGTGCACTCATCTCTTCTCATGGCTTTCAGTACCATCTTTATGCTGATGACTCCCAGATCTACTTCTCTACATCTGAAATCTCTCCAGAAATTCAGACCCGGATCTCTGCCTGCCTTTCTGACATTGCTGCTTGGATGTCTCACAGCAGCTTGAAATTGAACATGGCCAAAACGGAACTTTTTATTTTTCTCCTTAAAACTTTCTCTCCCCTTCCTTCTTTCTCAGTTTTTGTGGATAACTCTCTACTCCTCCCTGTGTCCTCGGCTTGCAACCTTGTGGTCATCTTTGACTCCTCTCTCTCCTTCTCCACTCACATCCATCTGATAGCTAAGACCTGCCGTTTCTTTCTCTATAACATCAACAAAATCCACCCATTTCTTTCTGAACACACTACTAAGACACTTATCCACTCCTTATTCACCTCCCGTTTTGACTATTGTAACCTACTCCTTGCTGGTCTCCTGCTAAATCATCTCTCTCTCCTTCAATCTGGTCAACACTCTGCTTCGCAGTTAATCTTCTGCCATCCTTGTCATACTCATATTACCCCTCTTCTCAAGTCACTTCATTGGCTCCCTATCCATTTCCGCATCCAGTTCAAACTTTTCCTGCTGACCTATAAGGGCTTCCACTCTGCAGCTCCTCACTACCTTTCCTTATGCCTCCCTACACTCCTCTCCAGAAACTCTGCTCTTCTGGTATAGTATCTGTATTCTTCTCTTCTATTGCTAACTCCAGACTTAGCTCCCTTCACCTTGCTGCTCCTTATGCCTTGAACAAACTACCTGAGTTTGTACGTCAGGCACCTTCTCTGGCTCTTTTCAAATCCAGGCTGAAAACTTATCTCTTTGCTGCCACTTTCAGATCTTGACTCACCTGATATCCTTGTGTTTCCTTACCATTCCCCTATAAATATCCCTGTCTACACCTACTGTGTTGTCTGTCTTGACTAGATTGTAAGATCTGATAAGCAGGGACTGTCTCTCACATGTCTGTGCAGTGCTACGTAAGTCTTGTGGAGCTATATAAAATGCTCAGTAGTAGTAGTAGTAGTGAGGGGGAGGGGACCTTCCGACTATACTGCAACACTCCACTCATCTTTTTTTAATGCACCAGCTCCTTTAAGATAGTCCAATGCTCTGGGAGAGCAAAATAATGTAGCTTGCAAGGTTGATAGTGAACTCTACTATTACTTTACCACGGGAATTGCTAACTTGTAACTTGTGGTACTGAATTACCACAGGTTAGTGAATCCTCCAATAAACCAAGCTGCGGTAAAATGCAATATTTTGCCTCAGCTTGGTAGTTTCCTTCCATTAGTGTTTTCCTGATTAAGATATATGAGATGTTCAGATAAATGTATTTTGAAAAAGAAAATGGTTTTACTATGCTGTTCACCATTGTCTTTTTTTAAAAGAAGGGTGACAATGTAGAAACTCTACCAAGTATAGGAGTAACCGAGCTAGGGCGGACTCGAAGCTCCTCACCACCACTCACCTACCTTCTCCCCTCCCCCCCACCTTTTCCCCCTTTAACAAAACACTCTGACACCGTCCTTTTTGGAAAACATCTGGTCGCAGCTTTATTAACCATTAAACAGATCAACCATCAAATACAATAACAATCCTTAATGCAAACAATAGCAGAATGATCTATCACCAGCCATACCATTAGCAAGGTGAGATCTCCTCCACTTTTGCCAACTTCCTCCCCCCCCCTTAGCCCCGACTTCGCCAGCCAGGGGTTGTCCGGGTCGGGGGTACCCCACCCCCGTCCCAAGCTTATCTTAAGTCTCTGGACCCCAGAAACCTCTGGGATCCCGCCACCGCCGAGGGTGACCTCACCATCTCCGCGCCGCCCCCCTCCCGAAGCTGCGACCAGTGAGAATCCCCTTGAGTTATCCCTTCTAACGCTTCCTGCCAATCGTTTAACAATAAATCCAACCCCACCAGAGATAAATGTACCCCATCCCGTCCATACAAACCTGAACAGCCCACCTCCACTGATGAATGCATTATCTGGTACCCGCCATGTGCACATACCCAACGGCCGATTTGCTGATTGGTCTTAGTCAAGCCCCTCGACCAGCGCCATTGGTCCTTGCAACTCGGACGTGGGATAATGTCCTACCACAATAATATTACCCCCGGGAACCACTGCAGCACCTCCCCTAGATCTTTTTGCACCGCTCATATCAACTGCTTGTAGGTCCATGCCAACAAGTCGTTGCCCCCCAAATATATTAACATCATGTCCGGTGAACTCTGCAGCCGTCCGTGATGTCGAAGCAAAGGGAGCAGCTGCATCCATCGAAGACCACGCTCACCTAGCCATGAGACAGACACCACCTCCGGATCCAGGCCAAGATTAGCCCCCAAAGGCCGCACAGCCGCTCGCTGACCTGCCCAATGCACAAACGAGTGGCCAATCAGCCAACAGCCATGCGGACTGTGCCCCCTACCTGGAAAAGAAAACAAAATTAGCCTTACACTCCTCCTTTCCACCCCCCCTCACAAACGCACATATCCCAAGAAAGCTTTGGAACGGCATCTCCCTATGCTTTGCACCTCCCACTCCGACAACCCCGCTGCGGCGGCACTAGTTGCCACCCTAATGCGGAAGGAATGTGCAGCGAACTGATGTGGCTCCTCCCCTATCCACCTCAGCACCATTCGCAGCACTGCTGTCACCTGGAACCACGTTACCACATGCGCATCCGCATGCAAAAACAGCAACCCCCCACTGCCAGGCGACCCCGTAGGTATTCCCGCAGTGCCGACACCGTGCACGTTGTCATACCGGCAATCTCCTGCAACAAAACCCACCATCAGTGCCCCTGCTGGTCGGTCTTAGAGCGAGCCAATAACACTCGCACCTGCCCTCCCTCCACCTGCACGTGCTGGAGGAGCAGCCCACCGCCTCTGTCCGACCTACCAGAGTTGGCTACCAGCTCACCAATACGAAAGGCCCCAAAAAATGCCAAGCAAAATATGGCTTTAAACAATCATGCTTCATAATTGGACGATGCCACCGAAGGTAAAGCCACACACAGCCGTACCAGCAAGTCATGCGTAATCGGCCGTCTGTAGTCTCGTGGCCTTGGCTCCACTCTATCCCATCCCTGAAAGAGCTGCCGGGTTAAACCCACCCCACCCCCACCACCGGAGCCCATTCAACAGCTCTTGCGAAAAACGTGAACCCGGCTTTATGAGAGCGGACCGCTGCCTTAGACAGCCCCTTCTTTTTGGCCTCCGTTACATAGTGTGCCAACATCCAATCTGACACCGTGCCTGACTGCTATCCTTGTGCCACCAGAAATTCTTCCACCTTGTCGCATCCTCAGTGATAAGCGGACCATGTAGCTCGTGCCATTGATTTCCATAGCAAACTCAGCATCTCCTCTGTACAATCTGCCATAATCACTCTGGGACCAACAATCCCACTGCATCTGCTCCTGACGCCAGTCTCCAAAACCAGTCCCACTGAAAACGAGAAAGAGCATCAGCCACCTTGTTAGTACAGCCGGGTATATGCCGCACTTTGATCACTGCATTCAAGCGTAAACAAGCTAGCACCACCTCCCACATTAACTCTGCCACTTGCACACACCGCGGGGTATAATGATTGACCACACTAACCACTATTCCATTATCACACCACCACAATACCCGTCTGTTCCGAAGGCACTCCAGCCACAACTCCAGTGCTACCAGCATGAGAAACAACTCCAAGAAGGCTACATTGCTCACCAAATTCGCATCCTGCCATGACTGCAGCCATCTATCCGCACACCATGCCCCTGCAAAATAAATGCCCAGCCCCGACCCCCCCCCCCACCGCATCCGTGTACAACTGAAATTCCATTGAGGAAATCTCCCCCTCCATCATCACTGCCGTCCCATTAAAATCTTTCAAAAAGATATCCCAAATTCGTAGATCCGGCCTCATCACTGTTGTCACCCTAATATGGTGATGCGGTTTCCGCGCTCCCACTGTTGCCCTTGCTAGCCGCTGCAGAAACACCCTACCCATTGGTATGACACGGCATGTGAAATTCAAAGCCCCAATCAACGTCTGCAACTCCTTTAAATTTAACTTGCGGGAAGCCATCGTGTTTGCTACCTACACTCACAATGCCGCCACCTTATCATTGTTGAATCCAATTTGACCCCCAAAAAGGTTAGTCGCCTAGTTGGATCTTCCATCTTACCCTCTGCTAATGGCACACCGATTTCCTTTGCCACGTCCACAAAACCTCGCAACAAACTCTGACACTCCCCGGACCGCGCTGCTCCGACAAAAAAAAAATCATCCAAATAATGTACCACGTTCTCACAACCCACCTCCTGTACAACTGCCCAATGCAGAAATGTGCTAAATTTTTCTAAGTAAGCACAAGAGACCAAACACTCCATCAGCATGCATTTGTCAAAATAATACTTATCTTGAAACTGAAAACCTAACAATGGAAAACTATCCGGGTGCACCAGCAGCAAACGAAACGCTGACTCAATATTGACCTTCGCCATCCACGCACCCCCCCCCCCCACACCTCACCAATTCCACCACCTGGTCAAAAGATGCATATCTCAGCGCACACTTGTCCCGAGGTATATGATCGTTGACCGAGGTGTCTTCCGGAAAAGACAAATTGTGAATTAACCGAAACTTCCCCACCTCTTTTTTTGGAATGAGTCCCAGTGGGGAAACCACTAAATTCAGGAACGGTCTCTCATCAAACGGGCCATCAGTCCTACCCAATTCCAATTCCTTTAACAATTTACCCTGCACTATGGCTGCTAAGTGCCGCACCATGGGCAAATTGCGCACTGTACGACCTACGACCATACCTGACACTGGGATGACAAAACCTTCCTGAAACCCCCTTTCCAAAACCACCCTGTCTGCTCATCTCGGGTATTGCCGCAGATGAGTCTGAAAAGCCTCTGTCCTTATTGGGATAGGGGTCACACTGCCTAAGTCACTCTTACTTCATGACCGGTCCCCCAGCCAGCACGACCCCTTTCTTACTGCACTTCGCTGCGGAATGCCCCCCACCACAACTTGCATGTCGGAACTTACAATCCGGATAGGGACACGTGGACTTGTTAAAGCGCCAACAAATGTCCCCGGTTCCTGCTCCGCCCACTTTCTGCTGCAACAGGACTCCTGTCAGCCGAAAGGAATGAACCGCACTCCCTGTCATCCAACCCCCTGGCTTCACTCCTCCTACTCCCCCTACACCTGACTTAGCCGACATTTGCGTCAACCATAGATTAATATCCTGCGACCACCAGGACATGAACCGGTTCTCCTCCATTTTATTGCGGAACTTCTCATCGTAGTTCAACCACGACCATCCTTCATACGTCTGCGCTGCCTCCAGAATAGCGTCAGCGTAGGCCAACAACTTCACATACTGTTCAGGATAATGATGCCCCCAAACGCTCGCCAAACGCAAAAATGCCTGTGTCCACAGCATTCCGGGACACCCTTTTAGCTCACCCTGCCTTCTTGTCCTCTTTTCTCTTCTTTTTGCTATCGCCTGAACGCCTCCTCCCCTCTAATAACTGGAAGATATCAATATATCTCCTCTTTTGGTTCTTACGATGCAAGTTTTTTGGTACATTCTCCCAGAGCTCGGAATACGCCGCTACTGACGGAGCTCCCCTAATATGTGTACTCATCCCCTCCCCTCGACCGCCCACCTCTAGTCCCACTCCTCCGCTACTTGAGGACGACGATGACGATGAAGATGAGGAAGACGAAGGGGAATCCGAGCCATGCCGTCTCCGGCATGCATACCTACGCTTCTTACACGCCTTACCCTTAGATCCTGCTGGCTCCCCTCTCTGCACCGAAACCTCGCCCTGGTCACCGTGCAACTCACCTGATACCCTTGTGTCCATCGCTCCTACAGCAGGTTCCACCATCGCGGCTTGGCTGTCCTCCTCACCATGCTGCAGTCACTCTACCGGTCTTACTCCAGACATGTCCACACCCAAATTTGGAACCACCGTCCACCACACCACTGGCTGCTCTGCTCCCACCTGGCCACCACCTCCCAGCATCGCTGGGTACGAACTCATCGCTGGCACCTGTGGGGACATAAATGGAAACACTGGGGGAGTGACCACCGAATGCCAAGCTGGCTGCCAGGCTCCTAGCCACTCAGACCCAGACGGCCCTTGTCCCCCTCCCAGCCAATGCTCCCAGGACCCCACCCCCAATGCCGGCTGATAACCCCCTGGAGCCACCCATCCCACCACCAATGGGTGCCCCCCGTAACTGGCCATGGCCTGACCCTTATCACTCCTGCCAACCCTCCCGGCTTCCCCTCTTAATCCAGAGCTGGGCGCCTCCCCTGCCCCTTCAGGGAATCCCCCCCACCCGTCTCAAGCATCACTGCCCCTACACTTGCCATCAGGCAGAACCAGCTCACCTCTCTTCCACCCCCCCATGTCCCAGCCCGTGAACGAGACCCCCGTGTCTGTCCTCCACCCCTCCTTGTCCCCCTCGGGGACCGCGATCCCCTCCACCCTCTACTGGCCCCTCCAGCCCTATGCCCTTGTCTGCCTTCCCCCCAGCTGCCCCCAACACAAGAGCAGCCCCATCATCTCCCCTTGCCGGACGTCCCTCCTCAGCCAGTGTTGCACATCTCCCTGTGGCCCTATCAGTCCTCCCTCGCCCTCTCTCCCCCCTCCACTGCCCCCTTTTACTGGCATCAAGCCCTGTGAGCTCCTCCAATTTATTGCCTTTTTTTTTTTGTAAGTTAACCTTTAATTTTTTTATTTCCTCCTGCAGAGTTATGAATGCCCCAACCACTTGCCTCACTGTCAAACGACGCTGAATGCTCTTGCTGGCTCAAACCATGTGTCTGTCACCCCAGCACACGCGGTGAGCAGCGAGCAGCCAGAAGACTGTGTCAGCACCGCCAGTTGCTCCACTGCACTGCTGCCGCTTCTTACTCTCCAGGTAAGCCGTCTTCCGCCTGTCGAAGCTGCCGCTGCTGACTGCCAAGTCTGCCTCTGGACCCCCACACCGGCCACCGGCCCTCTCCCTCGCGCCTCACTCTCTGGACCGCCAGCCTCCGTGCTAGACCCGCCTCTTCATCCCGACATCTCATTGGCTCCCTGTGCGCGCTCCCCCGGGGTGGGGAGCCAATGCATTTAAATGATGCGCCCTTTGACGCTGCTCCTCCTCCTACCCCCTGCCTCGCGCCTACCTCCCGCTCGCCTCTCGCTGCACCACCCGGTTACGGGCGGCTGGCAGGGACTCCGCCATGCTGCCTATTACGTAACATTTTCTAAAATTCAAAGCTTTCCAGACCTAGGATGGCTTCCTCACTAGTGAGGTAAATGGTATGGGCAAGTCCCACAAAAAATGAGGGAAATTTGAACTGCATACCTAGTACAGCCCACACACAAATTTCTGTGTGTCTCGTTAAGCCACTGTGCCAGAGTAAGCTGGTGTGCCAATACACCACCATCAAAAAATATTAATAAGGGAATGGACCAGAAGGAGGCCTCTGGATTAAGTAGAACTAAGGGTTTTTTTTTTAGGAAAAGAATTAGTGGGAGTTAGAAGATACTTCAGGAGATGATTCCGAAGTCAACAGGACAAGTGCTTGAGTCTGAGACCAACGTCCATCAGCTTAAAGGTATTTTACTGTCATTGGGTGAGGAGTAAGATATTTCTTTTGGGGAGAGTATCAGGAAGAAGCCCTGGAGTTATGGAAGCAGAGGGTCTCAAGATGAGGAATTCTCTGGCTATAGATAGAGACCCAGATGAACTGAATTGTGACATTTAATATTTAATACCTTGCCAGTTTCTATCAATTTTCAATTTTTTAATGACTTTAAATAAACTTTAAGTAGTTCAGAACAAAACTTGGACTGGACTGAACTATAATTTTGCAGAAGTTGAAACGAACAGAGTGAGTGATTCCAGTGGCCAACGAGGGCCTCTCATCCTTTGCTGGTCCCGATCCAAGAATCCTATTATTCCTTGGCAGTAGCTGTAGAAGGACGAGATGCTTCCCCTGAAGTCCTTACTTCCCACAGAGTGAGGGACCACAGACCATGGCATCTATGTTTGGAAATCTATTGTTGACTCATGCTGGATTTTGCTCAGATCTATATGGGATTTCTGTGGATGCATCATATGTTTTTCGAACACGTGTTTTCTCTCCTTAAGAAAAGGTACATCAGAATGGTGGCAAAACTTTTTATTAAGCAGGTTTGCACATCCATACACATCTGAACCACAAAACATTTAAACAACTAATACAATTATTAAAGGAGAACTGCTACCGTATTATGTATGCATTAAGTTAATATGTTGAACTATTGTAAACTGCTATTCTTTCTCTTCAATGACTGAAACATCATATTGTAATTTTGAGGATAGACTTTCCTTCTTTAGTGTATTTCACTATTTAGCAGGTTTGCTATACCTGTACAGAAAATAGTTTATAGTTACTTACGACTTGTATCTCACTGTTCAGCCTCCAATGTCTGCTGTCAGAATTTCTTTATCTGTTCTGTGGCATGCTTATACTGCCCCCTAGTATTCACATATTCATAAAACATGTTGAAAAATGCTCCTATATTCTTTTTGACAAGCTCGACTGCTCAATATTCAAAATTGACTTATATACTGTAGGTAGAACTGGGCTTCATTGTTCTGGACTTGCTCGATAGTCAATGATCTTTTAAGGCAAAAAAGCAATACTTTCTTTGTGAGATACATAATGGGAGTGCGCTGGCACTTTGCTGACAACAGTAAGCCTTGAGAACAAAGCTTAGTGATTTGCTGTTATCATTAAGATCTCTAGCTCTGCAGCCCTATTAAGTACTTTTCAATATGCATTATTCTTTATCCTCTCAAATGAAAAAAGCATTGCTGGGCCACTAACAGTAATGATGAAGCAGTAAATTAATCTTCAAAGATTGATTTGAGGGGCTGTTTGGGATACATGGGACAGCACAAATCAGAATAAAGGCTGAATTGTATACAAGATGAGCCTTCATTACAACAGACTGTAAAATCTGGGTAATGAGTCTCTGGAATACTAGGAAATAGGGGGAACGTAAGAAAATGTTTTCACTGCTTTTGTAATTCAGTATAAATGATACAAAAAAAGTGCCATCGAGTCTACCATTCGTCGGCACTATCCAGAAAGAACCATTCAATGTTGGCACTATCTTGATAGCGCTGGGATGATCTGAGGGCTGAGCAGGAGTGGAGCTAGCATCCATCTGGACAGTGGCGATTTTCAGCACGGCTATCTGGATAACAATCCATATAACTTGGGACAACAAAAAAAGCCATCCTAAGTGATATGTGGATTGGAAATCCGGACAGTTGCTGAATATCTCTGTCATTCTGATACTGCCGGCGCTCACTGCTGTATTCATATATTCAGCACAGAAACAGAGCCTCTACTTTTACATTATGTATATGTTGGCGTCCTAGGGGATGTAGTTTGGGTGGAGCAGCAGCTAATTGTGGTGCCCACATGTATTTCAAAAAATACTATATGCATACGCATGCTTAGTGTACATATACATATTTGTACCTGCCTTGGAACAGATGAAAATAAGTGCAAGGACCGACTGTACCGGCCCCTTTAAGAGGGCAGCTGGGAGCATGTGGCAAAATGCTCCTGGGAGGTATTGAGCTGGCATTATTTTTCCAGGAGTAATGAAGCTTGCATTGTTGAAGCACTTTGCATTATTTCTTTTGCATAATCATGAAGTGTTTTGCATGCATTTGCATGTTTTGCATCTTGTTATTAATCAACGTTTCTTGAGAGAAATTAACATGCGTTATGGTAAATAATGCAGGATTTTGCCCTTACTACATGTTAATAACTACCACAAAAATGATTAGTAACCTTAAATGGTACAAGGAAGTGGAGAAGTTGCTTAGCGGCTAAAGGTAGTTGTTAAATCGGGGAAGCCAGTGTTCAAATCTTGTTTCTTCCAGTGACACTCTGACTTTGAGCAAGTCACTTCCCTCTGCAATGCCTCATGCCCCACTTAGATGCCACTTGGGCAGGGATCTATAACTGTACCCGAATATATAACATGTCTTAGGTTTGGATATGGAAAAGGCAAGTAATAAATCTAACATCCAAATTCAAGGTCTGAAGATAAGAATTGCTCTGTCATCTAAAGTCTGTAACATCTCTGCATGCCGTTGATTCACGAGTTTTAATCATGACATGGGAAACAGTCTTTCAGAAGCAGCGACAATTAGTTTTGATTACAATTGTTTGATAGGAATTGCGCCATCTGAAAATACATACTACTATAAGCATGAATGTAATAGGAGAAAGGTGAACATGGGGGCATGGAGAAGAACTAATAGAAAGAAAGCCTTTGATTGAAGTCTATGGGGTATGTTTACTAAACGTGAGTAACGCGCGTAGTATGACGTTAACGACCGTAAGTGCAGTGTAACGCGCGTAAACACGCGCCAACGACCGGTAACGTCGTACTACGCGCGGAAACCGCGCTTAACGATCGTAAAGCTCCGCGGCGCGTTAAAACAGCGCAGAAGGTGGAGAGTGGGCGGAGAGAAGGGGTCAATGGGCGGAGAGGGGGCGTGGAGAGGCTCCCCCTCACTAACGCGCTGTAATTCTGAGCTCAATTCCAACGCGAATGAAAACCTGCCGTTAAAGGCTTTTAAAGGGAAGAGAAACCATTTACGTCAGCAATGTACAGCAAAACCGGGGAAACACACAAAACGTGAGCAGTGTGATACATGTGCACTGAACAAAATAGCACATAAAACGTTAAAAATGACCACAGGAAACATTTTAAAAAGCATAATACAGCTTGGCAACAGTGATAGCAATGGGCAACAAGGAACAACACTGCCTGGAAAGCACCAAATAAAAAAGAAATGATGTGTGGAAGGGTCTACGCGTCACAGACCCTTTTAAATATCATTTCATTGTAATGGATTGTCCTGGGAGTGTTGTGTAATGTTTCCCAATGATATCATTGTTGCCCAGCTTGGCTATGGGTGTGTGCCCCTTTTGTGAGATATTCTCTGAGGTTTATGTGCACCGTTGTCTGCATACAAGGTAAATGAGGTCACAATAAACCTGTTGCAGAGCAGGGTTTCTGACTTGTCAGGCCGGTTTAACTAACTCCAGGGACTGCACTGTCTCTGTGGCTACAGTGTGGTGCAACAGACACAGCCAGTGTCTGTAAAACCAGAGGGTCACAGGTTCAAATCCCAGCTGGGGGGTCCTGCCAACCCAGTCCCCATAGCTTTACCCACCACTAAACATTGATAGTAAAGACACACCTTTATTGCAGAGAACATACACATGGCCTATATCTTACCACACCAGAAACAGGCACATTACCGTAAAGCAGAGTTTCGCAAATGTAGTCCTGGAGGGCCCCACAACATTCCGGTTTCATGCTGCCTCCAATAAAGATGCCTGTGCTGCATAGCTATGCACCACCCCCATGTTATGCAGATGTAGCTCATGCATATTTATGAGGGACAGCATGAAAACCCGAACAGTGTTTGGAACACCAGGACTGGAGTTGGGGAACTCTGCCGTAAAGCAGCAGCCAACAGGGCCACACACCCACCCACAGGCCCCATTGGCCAGTGCCACCTGGAGAGGCAAGAAATTGGGTCCTGCCTGTATCTCCCAATACTAGCAGTTGCATACCTTAGCAATGCCACCCTACACCTGGGTATATGGTACACAGCTATCAAACGTTTGCTATGAGAACTGGCAGATATCAATTCCTCTGTTAAGCACATTTTGCTCATTGAGCTCCACCATAACAATCATTCTGATGTCTGCGGTGTGTGCTGCAGGTCTGGTCTCTGACAGTGTTCACCACCCTGGGGAGTGACCCCCCAACAGTCTTGTGTACCATATCCATGCCTGTACTATGCCCAGGACTGGTGTGGTGTGTATGGCTGCTGACCACCGCTATAGTAGCACAATGCTGACATCGGTGTGGGGGTGGTTGTCTGTCTATCCAGTGTGTGGTGGCTGCAAACACCTTCCACAGGCCACAATGCCAGCAATGTTGCCAGAATTGGGCTGCCGATGTGCATAATGAGGAGCAAGGTACCATGGGTAGAGGCCGGACAGGTTGGCCTGGCCAGGGCGTATCTGCACAGGGCATAGGGCAGTGACAGGCACATTGTAGTGGCCGGCCACCACCTACACAGACAGGGTGACCTCAGTATGTGCTGCTGAGAGATCACTCTCACCCTGACTGTGCAGTGACCACAGCATGGCTAGGCACCCCCATAGTGCTATCTAGTATTTCTCTCATGTGATCTATATGGGTTGCCTTTTGGGGCCCTGTCACTGATTTAACTGTGTATGCTGACATCCCAGTTCTGGGTGCAGGCATCTCCACTGGGCACTAGCAGACTATTTGCAGCTGGTATGTGTTGTGATGGAGTGGCTTGCAGGGTGCAGTGGCTGATGGCTTGCACCAGGGGAATATCAGATAGTGGTGGGGTGCAGCATGCCATATCTAGGCCTAATGTCTGTCTGCTATTGTGTTCTGGATGTGTACAGAGCTGCATTGACTGCTCTGTGGGGTTTGTGTGTCCCTCAGCAGGACCGGGGTTGATGTTCCCCCTCTACGTCCACCTTGCAGGGAGGTAGATGTTGTATCGTTTGATAGGAGACCCTGTTTGCTGCCCTGGGGGAGGGGGAGGTGGTGGTGGTGGTGGTGGTGGTGCATGGGTCCATGGGGGCTACACCTGACTGATACAGACAGAGATGTCCAAGGTGTTTCTGCAGAAACTACCTCTCACACTATAACACTGCTGTGGACCTGCACCATGGCCTCTTTCAGCCAGGGACGGTGCTGTGGACCTAGTGCTGGGCGCCTCACTGCACCCTCAGGGTGAGCACAGTACCCGCACAATGTGACGGTGTGTAGCTACTCTGTGCCAGTACAACACACGGTCGGTACCCCCTATCAGGCCGAGGTGCTGTGGGGGTGTATTCCCCATGGTGTGTATGTGTGGACAGCTGATTTGCATGTGCAGTGCATCATGGGTGTGACTGGCCCAATCCAACCCTGTGAAACACCAGCACCTGCTCACAGGCTCTGCTAAACCATAGGCCATCACACGTACATCTGTTAGCATAATGCATAGGTGCAGGACACCCTACAAAGTCTGTAATATAAGATGCCCACACTGGTAAAAACACACGTACCCACGCACGAATGTACGCGCGCGGCTACGCACTTACCAATGCACGCACCAACGTACGTGGCTAGGCACACTCCGAGGGTGTTTTTCTGACACCAATACTCAGCGTAACGAAAAACATGCCTCCTCTTTCCTTCTGTAATGTACAGGATGATGCCTGAGACAGCCTTTTGCGTTAGGCACACTGGGGGCTCGAACCCATGCTGCCTGTAACAGAGGTCAGTACCGTAACCATTGTGCTACAGCTCTGTTTCAGTGCTTTGTGTCTGTACGTCTTCTTACGATTAACGCGCAGTAACACGGCACGGCGCCCGGTAACGCTCGTTAATTTTTCTAACGCGCGGTAGTGGTAACGATGTACCGCCCATGTCCTTATTTGGGGTTTCTTTCACTACCGAGGCTCCTAACGCGAACTGCACTAACGCGATTTAGTAAACAGACCCCTATGTGTATATGCTAATAGCTGAACAGAAACCCTGATACTTAACACATGATGCAGCAGACAGAACATCAACCTTGAGCCTAGAAGTAAGGCTTTTACGGTGGAAGGACTGCTAATGCTATTAGATTTTCAGGTCCTTTCATATGTACAGTAGCTACAACTCTTGAGATGGCATTTAAAAGCCATGTGTGGGCTAAGTGTGGGGATTTTATTCATGGGGGCTACAAGTGCCCTTAGATGTTAGTCTTTTGATGTAATCTACTTCTCACTTGTGTTGCTATGGGCCTTTATGGTCAGGGGAGCCTTAACTTCAACCTCGCTGTTTTGAATAAGAAAGAAACCATTTTTGTCTTTTAAACTGTTGCTGTTAATATCTTGACCGAAAAATGCTCTGGTTTTAGGTTGTTTTCCATGTAGCCACCTACCATGGCTGAACGCACTTGAAGTAGCATTTGAAAATCAAATGTGGGCTTAGTACTGCCATTGCACTTTACTTTTCACTCACCTATCCCTTCCACTGCTTTTTTTATATACCTTTAGCCAAAAACTTAATTTTGCCTATATAACCATATTAAAGTGGTCCATGACTTCGATTTATCTCTTCTGTTCACCTACCTTGCTATACAAATGTTAATTGCTGGTTGCCTCCCATAATTCCTCCACCTCCAAGTGTCAGGGAAATATATTATCACTACTATCACTACTATTATTATTAGGATTTCATTCACACCTTTTCAGTGGTAGTTAAAGGTGAATTATGCTCATGTATGACTTACTGCATCTCTTCTATCATTCTATGTGGCATATACACAGGGCTGGTGCTCCAATCAAGCGAACCAGGCTGTCACCTAGAGCGCCAGATCTCTGGGGACGCCAATTGCCACCTCTGCTGCTCTTCTCTGGGGTCTGCAGCAGCAGCAATGACTCCCAAACCAGGATGCAGCACTTACCAATACACTCCAGTTAAACCAGAAGCTGTGTTAGAGGAAGGCAGACATGGCACTTAGTAAGGGAAAGAACCACGACACAGCTCCGGAGTGTATTGGTAAGTGCTGCGTTGCAGTTTGGGAGCCATTGCCCTGCTGCTGGCACTGGAAAGGGGTGGCATCGGTAACAATGGGGGCAGGGGGCTACAGGATGGAGGGTCTATCTATGGCACCTCCACTCCTTGCACCAGCTTTACACATGCATAAGACAGCCCCTTCTCTGTAGTGCTTACAGTCTAATCAAGAGCACATACAGGGCACCAAAGATATCGGAAATTCATTTATTAAAAAATGTATCTAACATCTAATATTAAAAATATACTTAACTGTGAAAGCATAACCAGGTAGAGAGTGGAAGCTGCTTTTCATGTGCAGATTGATCTGAAGTTAAAACTCTCCAAAACACAACAAGCAAAGCATCACCCAGATGGCGGTTTTCTTAAATTAGCTCTTTAGATATGCCATTCCTCACAGCTTTCCTTAATGAAAAGTTGCCCCTTCCTCAATTAATCACACCTTATGGGAGTTATTTTAGAAGCCCTATTCATGCTTTGGACATCTGAAAACAGGCATACAGACATCCGAAGTATGGAGATGTCCCTGGAGCCATGTTTGAAAGGGGTTTTAAAGACGTCTCCAGCACAAGGACACCCAAGTAGGAACCGGGGCATGGTGTAGACGTGACCAGGGTGTTCCCAAGAGTGTGGACATCCTCATCTGATTTCAGAAGCACCCTGTATGTCTAAAGTCACGTCCATGTTTATGCTTGCTTCAGGCATGAATAGGTACCATAAAAGTGCTCATTTTGCCAGCCCAATATCCAGAGGGCATGGGGAAGGAGATACCCTCACATCTCCAATATTTTCCATGTTGACAGCAAACATTGACAGAGAATGAGGTTCTTGTTTTCATTTTGCCATGCTGATGGATGTCCCTGTGTGCAAAGCAGCATGGACTAAATGTACCCACTCCAAGCGTTTGTAGCAGGGATGTCTGTTTGGCCACCAATGTGGGCATCCATGTCAGGGACATCTATGGCTGAAACAGAGACGTTCCTAATGTTTTCCTGCACATTTTGCCCTGGATGTCCCAGCTTGCACTTGGGCACACTTTCTAAAATGCCATTTCACATCTTCTCAATCATGGCCTTGCCAATTTAACTTAAAGATTTTTATTTGTTTATTTATTTAGCTGTTCTTCTATACTGATTTTCTCTTAATCAAAGTGGTTTACAGATAACATGATACTTTTGGCAATTATATTTAGTTTTTGTTTTATCTGTCTGTCTCTCTGAGTATGTTCTGTCTTATATCTGTAAAGCACTGTATATATCTGGTGTGTGCTAAACAAATCGTGATATTATTATTATTATAAATAATAAAAATAATTAATTCAGCCCACTAACACTTCAAACAAACCACATCATGACTAAGAACATTCCGACATCCTCCTTAAACTCTTTCATCTACCCATGAATGCCATTTCGCATTATGAGAAACCCGAGAGAAAATCCGAGACATGGTTGATTTAAAAAAATTATGGTAGGGTGAAGAAGGGAACCAAAATTTATCCTTGGGATAATAGCCTTACTAAATAACACTTTCTCTAACTATATATTTTCAATTTAGTGCATTTTGGTTCTTTTTTTTTTCAAATTAAAAAACAGAAGTTCTTTATAATAAGGACTGTGTGCGATTTGGCTTTGAGTGAGAGGAAGAGGAAGAAAGTATTATCACACAGACTGCATGTAGAATTATTTTTTTCAGGATTTCCTGACCATTGAGCTCTTGGGTCAGTCCCTTATAAAATTACTCCCTCTGCTCTTTTAGGGAAAGTTTCTTTTTTTCTTATTTAGTTGGCTTCCTGCTCGTTTCACTTCCTCGTTTCCTGCAACAGGATTCATAACTGTAAGTGGAGAATTGCTTCTTTTAAAACATATGAGATGGCACTTTGCTGGCCTGACCACTTTTATTCATATAAAAATTCCATTCGTGACCTTCCTTCCTCTGTACATGTTGGGCAGGGTGGAGTAGAGGAGCCTCCTGGTTTCTGATCTCCAGGGATATCAATGGGCGTCAGAAATCCTTGACTGGTAGGGAAGTGAAACGAATGATTAATGTGTTCTCAGAACACGGCCATCAATAAGTTCTTCTTAGCATATTCTAAGACTATTTTTCCTTCTGAAGATGGAACATTGATTTTTCACAGTATGCCAAACCGCTCTTGCTAGATGTATAAGTGTTAATTTTAAAGAAAATAGAAGTCACTCAACAGCTTTGATTAGCAATTTTGCTTTCCATAGATCATTCCTATACAAAAGAAAAGATCTTGTGTGCTGTTAGGGACTACAATTGGGCAGTCACAAAAATGTTCATTGGCTTCCATATTTTCAGTACAAATAAATCCAAAATACTTACACATTGCATGAGTTACTTTACTTGCTTGTTTGAGATGTGAACAGGCCAGCAGGGAGCTGGCTGATAGCAGAATGCACAGCTGGTCTGAACTCAACTGGCTGCAGCTAGGTTTGGGCTTTGGGTTTACTGATTGGCACTACCAGAGCCTTCCAAATGGGCATGGGGTATATTTGCCCTGTGTTTGGACTGGCTCTTTGCTGGGTAACTGCTTCTTGCTTTGTCTGGTATTCTGTCCAGGCCTTGTTTCTGATTCCTTGTAGGGATGGCCCAAAGGTGATGTAGGGCCATATGTAGAGACCCACTGTGGGCTTCATTTGCATATGCACAGTGCCTCAACTGCATAAATGTATTTTATTTTAAAATTTATATGTTGCCCATGTAAAATTTTAGCTGGCTTTCAAAGGACCCCTTCACGAGCCTCTTTTGCCCCAGCAATTTATTTATTTATTTAGACAGTTTTTGTATACCGCCTTATCCTTCAATCAAAGCAGTCACAACACAATTGGGGGATACATTTAACACACGGGGATATGAGACACATACACTAATACTTACAGGGAACATGGGCAATGGAGGGTTAAGTGGCTTGCCCAAGACCACAAGGAGCATCTGTGGGACTAGAAACCCCAGTCCTTCCAGCCCAAGGTTGCTGTCCTCTAGTGGGATTTGAACCCCCGACCTTCCAGCCTGAAGTACCTTGCCCCAACCACTAGGCTACTCCTCCCTGCAATGACTTAAGGGCTTGTTTTCTAAACATTAATGTGCTTTAACTGCCGCTGCACCCATAGAAATGAATAGGTGTTGCTTCACTTAACGCACGCTAACGTTTGTGAATGCACATTAACTTTTAGTAAATATGCCTCTTAATGAGTGTCTGAATACCATTTGAATATACAGTGAGAATACAGAAAGGTTACCATATTTCTACCTTAGTACCCTCCAGTGCCAACTGCCAGTTACATTAGGAAGTACTACAAAACCCAGCTCATTTATAACCCATAACAAACCCAGCATATCATAACAGCACTACCAGGACTCGAACAGTACTAAACTCTACTATCAAAAGGTAGCACTGCAAATATTAAACCAATACTTCTCGTAGAAAACCAATATACCTCTTACTGGGAAAAGAGAACAAGTAGGATGCTACACAGAAACTAAACGAACAGAATACTACAGCTTGGCCACACGTGCAAAACATAGCTAGACTATCACCACATACAGAACAAAGGATCGCAATTTATATATATGAAAAGCCCGATAGTCAAAGACATTTACACGGTTTGCAGACCTGTAAACCATGTAAATGCCACTTAGAGGGATATTCAGCAGCACTAGTATGACTAGTGTCACTGAATATCCCTGATTATCTCAGCTACATGCCTCGATGCTAACCGCTTAGCATCAAGATGTGTTGTAGGCGTTCTGGGGTGTTCTGGGGGCAGCATCAGTTGCTAACTGGACAGCGGTGATATTGCACCCGTGGATAAAAGATAGGCGCAGCAAAAATGGACTTATCTTTACCCATGGGAGCTAACCAGGCAGTGGCTCAATATCGCTGCTGCCCGGTTAGCTTCTGCGGGCTTGTGGGCTGTGCGGTGACCCCGAATATTCAATGCCGGGGCCGCATATGACCCTGGCATTGAATATCTGGGGATAAAGTTCAGCGGTGACGGCTATGCACCATAGCAGCACATAGCCATCCCTGAAGAATATCAGACCCAAAGATAATAATTAAACTTATAACCCCAAAAGCCAAACTTGGAATGTACAACACTGTAGAAATTAAAACTATACATTAATTTCCTCTTGTACAGAACAAAAACACAAAGATGTCAACAATGAACCTTTCCCAGAGCTGACATATTCCAGTTAATAAATTCAAACTAAAATAGTTTTTTCTACCTTTTGTTGTTTCGCCATTTTGTTTTTCAGTTGCAATTGCCTCAGTTGCTTTCTCCTGCTGTTTTTGTGTCTTCTGCTCACCCCTTCATCCTCAATCCCCTTTTGACTTTTGACTTATCAACTTTCCATCTACTCCTCTCACCTCCAGCCCCGCCTGTCTCCCCAGATATCCCATTTCCCATCTCATTCCTTCACTAGCCTCTTATTCCCTTCTGTCTTTCACTCACTCACTTACCGTTATCACATATCCATGCTCTGTAATCACAATCCTCCTTTCACTCATCTCCTTGTAAACTTCCTTTGGCCTCTTTCACATAACTCTACCATGCCCACCATCTTCCCTCTCTTTCTCACCACACCAGTTCAGCAGCTCCCAGTCCACTCACCCTTCTCCTTTACCCCCAAAGTCCAGCATCTCCCTCTTTCTCTTCTACCTCCCCAGCCCTTTTTTCCCTTTCCCCAACCCATAGATCAACAGCTTTCTATCCTCTTCCCATTCTCCATCCTCTCCCCCTTCAGAAGTCTGTCATTTCTCCTATTTCCTCTCCCAGCCCAGCATCTTCTCTCTCTCTCCCTGCCACCCTCACCCCCAGTCCAATATATCCCTCCTCTCTCATAACTCAAAATCTCCGTCTCTTTCTCCCTATCCCCCCCCACTCCACCATATCCCCTTTCTCGATTTCTCTTTTCTCCCTTCCCCCCAACCGCAAAAATATTGTATAGCACCATCTCTGACATCTTCTTTTTTTCTCCAAGTCAGCGACAGAAAGATCGCATGGCACCATCCTCATCTTCATCTTTCTTTCACTGGGTCAGCACCAGCAGCCAGTGCTGCCTATAGCATTCACTTCCGGTACACAGTTCATTGGATCCACACACTAGACGTGAATGCTACAGGCTGCTGTTGCTGACTCTGAGAAAAAAAGATGAAGCTGGGGATAACACCATATGATGCTGTAATCTTTCTGCTGCTGAAGCTGCATGCATAGTGCGTTGTGCCAGCCCTGGACCTGCTTCTTCAGCTGCAACTTACTCTCCCAGTACTCAGCCAATCTTAAATCTGTCTTCTTTTCTCCAACCAAAATTTAAAATCTCCACCTAAGTCCCAGTCCCTGATTTTCCCATTTCCATAACCCTAGTACCTATCCTTCTGTCTCCTACATTCTTCCCCAAACCCACCCAGCTACTTCCTTCTCCTATTTTTATTGACCCTGCCATTCCTCCTGTTTACCCCAACATCTATTTTTATGTCCCTTCCTCTCATCTTTCCCTCTATATGACCTTGTTTCTTCACTCTCACACAAAATATCTGTCCCCCTCTCCTTACTCATTCCCCTAGATTCTGCCTTTTTTCTCCAACCTGACCTCAGCATCTGCTCCCTTTCAGTCCCCCCAGCATCTGTACTCTTTCAGCTCCCCCAGCCCCAGCATCAGCATCACCCCTTTCCAGTCCTCCCCAGCATCAGCTCCCTTCCAGTCCCAGCCCCCTCAACATCAGCTCCTTTCTAATTCCAGCTCCTCCCACCCTCAGCTCTCTTCCAGACCCTGCCAGCATTATCTCCCTTCTAGTCTCAGCCCCTCCCAGCATCTTCTTTCCAGTCCTTGTCCTTCACAGCATCATCTCTCTTCTAGTTCCAGCCCCCCTCCCCAGCATCAGTCCTCTTCCAATTTCATCTCTCTTCGAGTTCCAATCCCCTCATCCTACAGCATCAGCTCACTTCTAGTCCTAGTTCCCCAGCAGTCCTAGTCCAGTGCCAGCCCCCCCACCAACATCAGTCCTCCAGTCCCAGAACCTTCCAGCATAATCTCCTTTCCAGTCCCCATCCCCCCATTGCTCAGCATCAGTCCTTCTCCAGTCCCAGACCTTCCCAGAATCATCTCCCTTCCAGTCCCAATCCCCCATCCCCCAATCCCCCATCCCCCAATACAGTCCTCCTCCAGTCTGAGATCCTCTCATAATCCTCTCCCTTCAAGTCCCAGTCCCTCCATCCCCCAGCATCAGCCCATTCCCAGTCCTAGGTCCTAGCAATCCTCTTACAGTGCCAGCCTTAGCCCCAGTCCCTCTCCCACCAGCATCAGTCCTCCTCCATTCCTAGACCCTCCCCGCATCATCTCTCTTGTAGTCCCAGTCTCCCTATCCCCCAGCATCAGCCCATTTCCAGTCCTAGCTCCCCAGTAGTCCTCTTTGGGTACCAGCCCCCCCCCAAGAACAGTCTTATTCAAGTGCCAGCCAGCCCCCCTCAAGAGTCATCTTCATGTGCCAACCAGCCAGTCCATCTACAGCCCCCCAGCATCTAACCCACACAGTCACTCCTTCTCTGTCTCCTCCCCATGGTCCTTCCATAGCCTGCACTCATTGCACAGCTACGGGAGTGATTTCCTTTGTTCCCGTGGCTGTGCTAACTTTATTTATTTATTTTAGACAGATTTGTATGCCACCTTTTCCTTCAATCAAGGTGGTCACGTCACATCACAATTGGAGGGTTACATTTAACATTAGGGTACGTGCAATCATTTAGACAGCACCGTTACGTAACAGTATTTAGACATTTAGACAATGTTTAGACAGTACAATTGAAGTAACATTTAACATAAAGGTATTTACTAATGAGGTGTGTTGAATTTGTGTGTGTGTATGGGATGGGTGTGTGTTTAGTTGGTGGAGGTAGTAGTGTTGCTGTTTGGGTAAGAGATGTCTTAAGTTTAAGAGTTTAAGAGGTGAGCTAGTGAGATCCAAAGACTGCCTCACTGACTCACTTCTTCACAGCTGCGGGAGCAATTTCCCTTGTTCCTGCGGCTGTGCTAAGTTGCAGCTGCCAGGATCGCAGAGCCTCTAAAAGTGAGACCAGGCACTTCCTGTCTCTCGTGCAAGACAGGAAGTGATCCGGTTTCACTTTTAGAGACTCCACGGTCTCGGTGGCTGCAACTTAGCACAGCCACAGGAACAAGGGAAATTGCTCCCGTGGCTGTGAAGAAGTGAGTCAGTGAGGCAGTCTTTGGATCTCACTAGCTCACCTTTTAAACTAGTGAGGCCGCGGTGCTCCTTGGGGAGCAGGGCCATGTGTGGGAGACATGACTGCAGATGTGTAGGGCTGGACCTGTTTCCTTGTTCCTGGATTCCAGTCTGACCATGCTGTATCTTGAGATTCCAAACTGTCTCTGGTTTAACTTGCTTCAATGTTCCTTGTTCCAGTGCTCCTGGGTTTGAGTCTTGTCCTGAGTCAATATTTTCCTGTATGTCTTGCCTTGTTTCCTTTGGTTGTTTAACTTGCTTGTTGCACCAAATGCTGGGTGTTGTGTACCTAGCCTGCTTTACTAAAAGTAAATGCCGTTAAATGAACCTTTGAACTTCACTGTGGTATATACTTTTGTGTTATCTTCTAACCAGCCCCAAACTCAGAGATTATCTATGTTCCAGTCAGGGTCTTTGACAAGATACCAAAACCATTTAGTTGTGTTTATGGTTGTGAATCTCAAATGATATGAAAGCACTCTCATACTCTACTGAGGAGATTTAGAGTGGATTTTCAAACGCACTTATTTGGATATCATCAGCTGCCATCCAGATAAGTGTCCTATGTATGGATTTTCAGCAGCACTATGCAGATAGTGCTGCTAAAAATCTTTACAAACCACCTCGGCATTATCCATAAAATGCAGGGGCAGAGCGAGGGTGGAGCATGGGTATTATGCCCACCATATGGATAGTGACAGTATTAAGTCCTCTGCCTATAGAGTTATGCAGCTAAATTTAGGCCAGCAAAACATTTGGCCTAAATTCATCTGGCTAGACATAAAGATAGCGGACTAAAGTGCGGTAAGTGTTAGCATTTCAGCTCCACAAATTTAGGAAGCAGGCATCTCTAAGAGGCCCTTTCATTAAAGGTTAACATGTTAATGAACGGTAATGCATGTTAAGTGCCATTGCATCCATAGAAATAAAAGGGCAGTGGGCACTTAACGTGTGATAGAACCTTTAGTAAAAGGGCCCCTAAGAGTTTCATGTAGTCAGTAAAAAGCATTTCACTTGCCTACAAGGGACTCTGAAGTATGTAAAATGTTGAAGCAAAGGTGAAACATTCTCCTGGAATGCAGGAATATAATACTCTGACAAGGAGAGATGATCTCATACAGATAGTATACAATAGTAAGGATGTAAAAGAATTTTCAAGAAAGATAATCATTAATACTTTGAAAAGTGCATGACAGAAGCATTTCATGTAGGTGGATTTCAGCTCATTCAACTGTCTTCCTTCCTGTGCAAGGCTCCATGGGCAGGAGGGCAGCATGAGCACTTTGTGCCATGGTGCTCTGTCACCTCATCCTTCTCTACCAAGTCCAAGTCAGGCTGCTGCCACCTCCTGCCTCCGATCTTCTGTTCATAGCAGCAGCTGGCCATGGAAATCAGTCTGGGGCTTGCAATCTCCAATAGTTCTGGCTTGCTTCTCCATACCACTGCTGTTGCCCACTCTGTTAGACAAGCTGCTGCCAACTGAGCCCCAGCCCAGGACATTGCCATTCCCAGTGGAAGCCACAACCCAGCTGGGCAATATGCCTTAGTCACTGTTTGCCAGTCCCACTCCTTACATTGCTTTCCCACTGTTGTCAACTCACCCCCTTCCCATTTTGTGGTGCAATTGCTTCACTAAAGGTGTGTATTCATAAATATGGATGAAGAAACAGATGGACTTAATTTCGATTACATGCCAAAAATCTATTTAGAAAAACACAAATTTAAAAAATGTAAGTAAATATTCTGAAGTTCTTATGGGAATTGACAATGGAATAACCCATGTACTGTTTGTTCTTGTTTATTTTTAAGGCTGGAATGCTTTCATCTTCGGTACTTTTACAACGCTACATTATTTACCATCTCTCATGGAGAAAGCTGATTGGATTTAGAACCTTGAACTGTCTATGTCTCAGTTCCAGTAATATGGAACTATATCTTGCTGGACAGCAGTTTCTTTAAATGCATTTCTCAAAATGCAACTTTGAACACTAGACCAATAAACCAATTTTTTTTGTTCATCTTCTTTGGTTTAAGAGAAGCAATTTCAGGAATTGTAAACAAGACATTTAATTTCATTTCACATCATCTGTCTGCTTTATCACAGACACTGCTACATACAATCTTAACTGTATTTTCCAGGCATGTCTAAGCCAGCATTTATAACCAGAATATCAGGCAGACACACTAACTACTGACTGAACTCCATCAGTTGTATATTAATCTTCCTATTGTGAGCGCTATTCAGCTAAGAAAGAGTTAATACTTGCATCACTCAGTGAACAAATCACCTCCTTCAGAAAAAGAAAAAAATAGATACCCTCCATAAAATTGGATGCTAGTGGATTATCCTTTCTCACATCCGTAGATTAGTGTGCTTGGAGAGAGTATCCAAGTGGAAAAAAATGTAATATCATTGTATGTGAGGGGATTGCACCTTCATACCAACTCAATCACAGAGCTCTTTTATCACAAGCATCATATGATGCCTGTCCTCTTGCCTTCCCCATTTAAACTTATTACTGTACTTTTTTATTAAATGTCAGTGAGGCCTTTAAGAAGTGTGACGTTCCAGGCTATAGAGTGTTGACTAGCTGTGGGCCCAATTTACTAAGGCTTTTCTCTCATTCTGCATCTATGGGGAACAAAGAAACTTTGTAAATCAGGCCCTATGTTTGACATAGAGGCATATTTCACAATGGGACGTCCAAGTGCAATCTGGGACATCAAAGCCAGAATGTCTGAAAAAAAAGCAGGCCTGTGTAAGTTCAGGCGCAATTTTGGAAAGGTGGACATGCCCAATATGCACGTATATCAAATGTCGATATAGATATCCCCAGGATAGCATTTCAAAATCAAGATGTCTAATAGCATAATGTTAGAGTGGTAACTTAAGAGAAGGGGAGCCAGCGTTCACATCCCTGTGTGGACCTTTGTGATGTAAGGCTAGTCTCTTAATTCTCCATCTTCTCTATGCTCTCTGGATGTTTTAAGGTAAAAACAAGAACTTTCCTGATGCCTACTTGTGCATGGAGCAGGTTTAAATATGGATATGCCTGCAGACGTTTCTGAGATCAAACAGGGACGTGTAAGTCCATTGCCCCTCCCTAGACATCCCTGTGCCTACTTGGATGTCCCTGCACTGGAGACGTCTGTGAACATCATTTGTGGAATGGCTACCAAGACACATCCACATCTTCAGATGTCCAAATCATGACTAAAACCTGTTAAAATGATCCTCATAGTAGTTTGTTATATAGACAGAAACACAAGTGAACATTGTACAGTACGATCTGATGGCTATTGAAATGTGTCTGCTTTATAGATCTTCATAATGTAGGTGTGGAAAGCAGATTAAATCATGCAAAGAAAAATGGGAGACTTAAGACTGCAAATCCTAGCAGTGACTATTAAACTCAGCCAAGCTGAGTTCTGATTCCTTCCTTGAAACAACAATCAGGTAATATGGGGAAGAATAGGAAAGTAAAGATACACAACTGTTTCAGAGTAAAAGCACACTGAACACAGCTATAGCATAGGGACCGTGACATATTACATCAAAAGGTCATAAGAACATACGAACATAAGATATGCCATACTGGGTCAGACCAAGGTCCAGCAAGCCCAGTATTCTGTTTCCAACAGTGGCCAATCTAGGTCATATGTACCTAGCAGTTTCCCCAAGAGACACAAGTTCCACAATGCTTGTACTGGGTCAAGCATTGATATCTTCGGTCACTTCTTAATAATGGTTTATGGACCTTTCCTCCAGGAACTTGTCCAAACCTTTTTTAAACCCAGCTACACTAACAGCCTTTACTACATCCTCCGGTAACAAATTCCAGAGTTTGATTACACGTTGAGTGAAAAAATATTTTCTTTTATTAGTCTTAAATAGTTTACCCTGTAGCTTCATTGCATGTCCCCTAGTCTTTCTATATTCTGATAACGTAAACAATCGATCTATGTTTACCCGTTCTACTCCGTTCATTAATTTATAGACTTCTATCATATCTCCCCTCAGCCATCTCTTTTCCAGGTTAAAGAGCCCTAACCTTTTTAGCCTTTCTTCATAGGAGTATCCTTCCATCCCCTTTACCATTTTGGTGGCTCTTCTCTGAGCCTTTTCTAAAATCGCTATATACTTTTTAAGATACGGCGACCAGAATTGCACACAATATTCAAGGTGCGGTCTCACCATGGAACGATATAGAGGCATTATAATATCTTTTGTTTTATTTTCCATTCCCTTCCTTATCATACCTAGCATTCTATTTGCTCTCTTGGCCGCCGCTGCACACTGGGCCGAGGGTTTTAACATGGTATCCACAATGACGCCTAAATCTTTTTCCTGGGTGGTGGTTCCTAATGTGGAACCTTGCATCGTGTAACCATAGTTTGGGTTGTTCTTCCCTAGGTGCATAACCTTGCACTTGTCCACATTAAATTTCATCTGCCATTTTGATGCCCAGTCTTCCAATTTATCAAGATCCTCTTGCAATTTTTCACAATCCTCTTGGGTTTTAACAACTTTAAATAGTTTTGGGTCATCTGCAAATTTGATAACCTCACTCGTTATTCCACTTTCCAGGTCATTTATGAATATGTCAAAAAGCAGCGGACCCAGCACAGATCCCTGGGGTACACCACTATTCACCTTTCTCCATTGGGAAAATTGGCCATTTAGCCCTACCCTCTGCTTTCTATCTTTTAACCAGTTCCTGATCCACAATAGTACACTGCCTCCTATCCCATGACTCTTTAGTTTTGCCAAAAGTCTCTGATGAGGGACCTTGTCAAAGGCTTTCTGAAAGTCCAGATACACAATATCAACCGACTCACCTTTGTCCACCTGTTTATTCACTCCTTCAAAAAAACATAACAGATTAGTAAGACAAGATCTTCCTTGTCTAAAGCCATGTTGGCTGTCTCCCATTAGGTCAAAGGTGACAATAATAAAAAAGTAGTAAAACATTGAGTTATAACAATGAGCCACTAGATGGCAATAGTATAAGTTAACATCTGTAACACACTGCCGATCCTGCCCTGATAAGAGTAAGGACCTATAGATTTGCTTGCGTCTTAAGGAATTTGTGTGTGGAGCATCCTAGTGTGTGATGAGTATAGCTGGTGAAAGCTCACCTAGACAGTAAGAGTTCATTCAACCTGGAGCAATGCTGTCCTCCCCCATTACTATTCATTGTGAGAATGCCTGGTAGGCTAGGATAAAGGCCAAGCCCTAAGTGATTTTAGCAGTGAGTCCTGATGTACAGGGCTTCTTGGGTCCTGAAATTTCTCTACCAATAGAATCTTTGGAAGTGGTGACCTCAGTGAATGTACCTAGAACTAGTCTGGCAGTGAATGCAGGAAGTTTGGCTGCATGGTCTGGCACTTCTGGATGAGCTCCACGGGGTGGAGTGCTAAGTGATCTTGCAAAAAGGAATGCAGAAAATGTATTTCTAGACATGCTGTGAAAGTCTCAAGACATTAACTTCACAAAGGTTTGGAAATTGGGTTTCTAGGAATGAATCCCACATAACAGGTCATATGAAAGATTTTGACTGAAATATTAAAGTGGTTGAGAACAAAGAGAAGGTCCATGAGAATTTGATGCAGGGGTTTATGTGTTGTATGAATGCTTTAGAGGGAACGATTTCTGCTTTAAAGGGGCAGAATGTTTCCTTAATTAAAGATAAGTTACATTTGTATAACAAACCTGAAATTATTGCCAATGCTTTAAGGAACAACAACTTACATTTTGTCAGCTTCCTCGTGAAGAAGGAGATTGACCCTGTGGACATGCTTACGTGCTGGTTGCGAGGAACATAAAGTTTTCCAGACAGGCAGTGCCACCTATTACAAATTATATTATATATCTCTGATTAAGCATAAGGCTGCCAAAGGAGGAAAGGACTTTACAGAACTAGATTATTGGGATAGATTCTGACCTGCGTTTAGCAGAGATATACGTCCGGGTGCCAATTCCACCCACAGAGCTCGCTGCACATACCACAGAGATGTGCGGGGAGCTCTGTATGGGGGAGGCTCAGGGAGACGTGAGGATGGGCTGGAGGTGTGACCCCTATCCCAGACGTACAGGGCCGAATCCAGAGTTGGCCCTGTACATCCAAGGTTGGCCATTTGAACAGGGGACTTATTTCACCTTGGAGGTGGAATAAGTCCCCCTAGATGGCAGCCAATGCTCATTCCAGGCAGGGAAAAGGAGGAAATGGGGTGCAGGGGGTTCCCTGCAGACCAATTCTGGCCACGGCAGGCCCAATTGAGGGTCAGGCGGTGGGGAAAGGATCATTTCGGGGTCTGCCGGGGATCGTGGCTCCTGCGTGGAGCCACAGTGCCATGACAAGAGGATGCCACGACACTGCAGCTCCATGCAGGAGCCTGGCTGTGCTAGCCGGGTAAGTGGCTGGACATCTGGGGCCCCAGAATTGGGGCATGGCTGGCCTGTCCAGGCCAGGTGCACCCGATTCTGATCCCATGGGGACATGTAGCCCCTGCGGGATCAGAATCAGGTGCAATTCCGGCCCATCCAGATTCTGGATGTCCGGTGGGCTGGAGGCACCCAGACCTGAATTGGCCTCTAAATATATTAAGCTATTATAATTGACCACCAGGCCTACTTAATGGCATCAGCAGATTCAAACATGCAAAAAGTGTTGAAGCATGAAAGTAAATTTGAGAAAACCAGCGGAGGGCAAAAAGCCACGGTCAATACACTATATTAAAACAAAATAGCTTTATTGTAGACCCTTTTGGTTCTACAATAAAGCTATTTTGTTTTAATATAGTGTTTTGACCGTGGCTTTTTGCCCTCCGCTGGTTTTCTCAGGTTTGTTTTTTGCGGAAGGCCTCCTTCTCCTGCTTTCTGCATGCAAGTAAATTACCCAAATCTGTTTCTCGCTTCAAACTTGGACAAGCATTCCAATGAACAGAAGGAATAAGTAAGAATCCACCAGTACAGGCAGGAAAGGAACCAACAGAATTTGAAAAACAATAGAAAAATATCTTCAAATAATTAGATTACAAGTAGCAAATGCCCATATACAGTGGAAAATAGAAAATGTTACTCCAAGAACTGTAGGTAGATCAAAACTGGATGCTAATATGGCTAAGGAGTGGAGGAATAGCCTAGGGGTTGGGGCAATAGCTTAAGACCAGAAAGACCAGGATCCAAATCTCCCTCATACAACTTAGGCAAGTAATTTAACACTCCACTGCCTCAGGTACAAGCTTAGATTATAAACCCTCTTGGGACAGGGAAATGCCTACTATACCTGAACTATTACTGGAAAGATGTGAGCTAAACACGAGGAGAAGTATATTTGAACCTAAGGATGAAAGATTGATAATTGCAGTCCAGAACAGTGGATTACAGACAAGATAGTTAACAACATGCATAGAAAAAAACCTGGAAAAACAAACATATGTAGATTCTTAAAGAAAGAACTAGAATGTTTACTCAACTCCTAGCTGGATGCAACGTTCTGATGGGAGAAAATTTCTTTACGGAAAGACACAATAAGTACACCAATACTGCTGTAACAGACAAGGACTGGGATTATGACCCTAAGAGAATTATGGAAAATGAAGAGGTTATGTTTAGCTAGGTCATTCTCCTCCCAACTTAAAAGAAGCTCAATATGAGAAAACCAGACATAGTGGTAAAAGAGAAAATCATGGGAATGGCATTAATAATAGAAGTGCCAGTTCCTGGTGATTCTTCTGTGCATCATGTGGAGAGAGAGAAGATCCTCGAGTACTAAGCAGTGCAGTCAGAGATCAAGAAAGATACAGAAATATTTCCCATTGTATTAGGTGCCACTGGCTTGATTAAAAAGCAATTTCGAAGCACACCTGGATAAGTTTTCCTGTACATATTATATCTTATGACCTCCAGAAAGAAACTCTTTAGAATGATGTAAGTACTATGGTGAATGATAGTCAAAAAGTTCAGTTAGTTGGTTATGATGCTGTCTTCCAAATTTCCTGGCAGAGCTTTGTAAGTATTGTAATGACTGCATCTGATTGCTGTAATACATCAATGGGAATGCCATCAATGCCAGGTGCTTTGTTCTTTAATAATGCTTTCAATGTTGCTTCGACTTCGACATCCATGGGTGTTGAAAGAACTGAAATATGAGATTGCAGACCTGCTATCAGTAATCTGTGAACTATCATTAAAATCATCTCTAATACCTGAAGATTGGAGGATCGCCAATGTAACACCAATTTTTAAAAAGGGTTCCAGGGGTGATCTGGGAAACTACAGACCGGTGAGCCTGACGTCAGTACCAGGAAAAATGGTAGAAACCATCATAAAGAATAAAATTACTCAGCATGTAGATAGTCACAACCTAATGGGAGACAGCCAACATGGCTTTAGACAAGGAAGATCTTGTTTTACTAATCTGTTATGTTTTTTAAAAGGAGTGAATAAACAGGTGGACAAAGGTGAGTCGGTTGATATTGTGTATCTGGACTTTCAGAAAGCCTTTGACAAGGTCCCTCATCAGAGACTTTTGGCAAAACTAAAGAGTCATGGGATAGGAGGCAGTGTACTATTGTGGATCAGGAACTGGTTAAAAGATAGAAAGCAAAGGGTAGGGCTAAATGGCCAATTATCCCAATGGAGAAAGGTGAATAGTGGTGTACCCCAGGGATCTGTGCTGGGTCCGCTGCTTTTTGACATATTCATAAATGACCTGGAAAGTGGAATAACGAGTGAGGTTATCAAATTTGCAGATGACACAAAACTATTTAAAGTTGTTAAAACCCAAGAGGATTGTGAAAAATTGCAAGAGGATCTTGATAAATTGGTAGACTGGGCATCAAAATGGCAGATGAAATTTAATGTGGACAAGTGCAAGGTTATGCAACTAGGGAAGAACAACCCAAACTATGGTTACATGATGCAAGGTTCCACATTAGGAACCACCACCCAGGAAAAAGATTTAGGCGTCATTGTGGATACCATGTTAAAACCCTCGGCCCAGTGTGCAGCGGCGGCCAAGAGAGCAAATAGAATGCTAGGTATGATAAGGAAAGGAATGGAAAATAAAACAAAAGATATTATAATGCCTCTATATCGTTCCATGGTGAGACCGCACCTTGAATACTGTGTGCAATTCTGGTCGCCGTATCTTAAAAAGGATATTGCGATTTTAGAAAAGGTTCAGAGAAGAGCCACCAAAATGGTAAAAGGGATGGAAGGATACTCCTATGAAGAAAGGCTAAAAAGGTTAGGGCTCTTTAACCTGGAAAAGAGACGGCTGAGGGGAGATATGATAGAAGTCTATAAATTAATGAACGGAGTAGAACGGGTAAACGTAGATCGATTGTTTACGTTATCAGAATATAGAAAGACTAGGGGACATGCAATGAAGCTACAGGGTAAACTATTTAAGACTAATAAAAGAAAATATTTTTTCACTCAACGTGTAATCAAACTCTGGAATTTGTTACCGGAGGATGTAGTAAAGGCTGTTAGTGTAGCTGGGTTTAAAAAAGGTTTGGACAAGTTCCTGGAGGAAAGGTCCATAAACCATTATTAAGAAGTGACCGGAGATATCAATGCTTGACCCAGTACAAGCATTGTGGAACTTGTGTCTCTTGGGAAACTGCTAGGTACATATGACCTAGATTGGCCACTGTTGGAAACAGAATACTGGGCTTGATGGACCTTGGTCTGACCCAGTATGGCATATCTTATGTTCTTATGTTCTTTCATCATCAGTGGTTCCTGACTATAAGGTAAAGGTTGAAATGGCTGTTGGTCCATTTGATCATTATGGTATAGTGACTCTGTTTATTCTTTCCACTTTTTCTTGATCTTCTCAGCATCATTCAACATGGATCCTTGAACATCTTTTAGCATTCCAAGTTGAGGCTAAAATTTCCTCTTTAACTCTTGAAGCTTTAGGGAAGTTGATCTTGTTCTTTCTCTAATAGTTTCTGATTCTATTTCCTTGCATGTATCACTGTAGTATTTCTCCTTGTCCTGTCTTACTGCATGTTGGAAATCTCTGGTAACTTCTGTGATTACCTTGCTTTCGCCTCTGCCTTTTGGGGCAATTTTCAGAGCTGCTTCGGTCATCCATTTTGGCTTTTTCACCTTTTATAAAGACTTCTCACTTTCTTCAAGGACAAGTTTCTTGATGTCATCCCATAACTCTTCTGGTGCTCTTTCATTTGTATCCAAAGTAGCCAATTGATTTCACAGGCAGTTTTTAAATTCTGGTGGTATATTTTCAGGATTGTCTTTTGTTACATTCATGAGTGGCTTGCTCTTTTTCAACTTTAGCTAGAGTTTGCATACTAATAGCTGGTAATCTGTATCACAGTCAGCTCTAGGTTTTGTCTTTGTTGATGTTATTGAGCTTTTCCATTGTTGACGTCCACAGATGGTCAATTTGATGTTTGTGCAATCCACTGGGTGAAGTCGATGGGCCCTATATTCAACGGGATAACATGGTTAGCAGACTTACTAACCATGCTATTCCTCATAGCCAGGGTATTCAGCAGCACTCTGCATGCCCCGATCCCAATGGTAACGGGTTATCATCGGAGTATTCCATGGGCATTCTGGGGGTGGCATCCGGCAATAATTGGGCAGTGGCGATATTAAGCCGCTACCTGGTTATAACTAAAAGGTGAAAGTCAGGGCTAGTAAAGGCAGCTCACTGCCAAAGCTAACTGGGCAGTGGCTGAATATGGCCCCGGCATTGACTATCTGGATTTAAATTTCAGCAGTGGCAGCTAGCTGTTTAAGCAGCACTAGGCACTGCCGCTGAATATCGGGCCACATGTGTACAGTCGCCAGTTGTGTTGATAGAAGAAGGTGTTTGAGATGAATAGATTGTTGGTCTTGCAGAATTCTTTCTCCAGCCACATATGCACATTAATGATTAAAATAACTTCTATAGGTGTACTTGATACCTAAAAGAATGTGCCCCCTTATAAAATTACCCACAATACTTCTTTACCACAGTTCAGACATGAAAGTGAAATAAAACTGTGGGTAATCAAAAACAATGTGCCAAACCTGTTCTGGGGACCCAATAGTTTGTTTGTTTTTTTTTCAGGATAATCACAATGACTATTGTGGTAAGGAAACCACGGCTGATTACAGAAATGCACAGGGAAAAGACTCCTGTCGCTTTAAATCAGGTTGTATTATAGGTTTCCCTAGCAACCAGGAGTCTAGGACTCAGAAGCTGGTCATACCTAAGCCCCGCCCACAGCAGCACGTCAGAGTGAAGCTAGACTCTGGTCACATGTGTTGGGAGCAGGGTGTGCCTCAAAGAGAAGGAAAGTTTAAAAACCAGATTCACAGAACAGAAGTTAGCTCAGGCGTTAGCTCAGGCTGGAGCTCGGGAAGCTCGAGTTCGGGTAGCTCAGGAAATACAGAGGAGAACTCAATCTGGAGTTCAGGAGAGGGGCCAACACAGAGTCCAGGAGGCAGAGCAAGTAAGAGAGTGTTTGCAGAGCCTGAGAGACAGAGAGTGAGAGATACTATTTGCTGTGAAGAGAAGATTGATGAAAGCTTGCCAGATACAGCTGGGATTGAGAGGGTGCCGTCAGCAAAGGGAAAGTCTGCACTGGAAGAAAAGCATGACTGGTTTGCAGGACGGAAGGAATCCCTAAATACCACAGAACAAAGGCAAGTCTGTCCTTATCAATCCTCCCAGAGGAAAAGCCCCAGAGAATTACCCATAGGAGAGAAAGCTAACTATAAGCATAGCCAGAGTCCCAGAGGAAAGGGAGACAGCTGGTCTAATCAGCACGTAGCTCAGCTAACGGATGAGTTACTGCAGAAGCAAACTTTATTAAGAAGGCTCAAAGATTTAATAAGGAAGGAAGATAGTCAGCTCTCTATGCACCTACCTTATGATATAAGGGAGGGTGATAGAGAAGAACAAATGGATACAACGCATGTAGACAATAGTATAATGGATTGTCAGTGTACTATGTGTTTTACCTCTGACGGTGAAGAATCCTAGAAAGCCTTTATAGCTGTGCCATGCTCAGAAAGCACGTATTTTGTGAAGACGTCACAAACTGCAAGAAGCAGCTGATTGTGCTGACGTAGTGAGAAGCTGATTCATATGTCTAAAGAACATTTAAAAGTTTTTGTTTTGGCAACAAGAAGTTGTTCCTGTTTCAGAGGAAAGCATTGTTTGTTTAAAAGCTCTGAAAAAGCCAGTTTGATTTATTCAAGCAAAGTGATGCCATCTGTGTTGGAAGTTATATTGAAAGCCTAATTTTGTTCCTGTTGATTTGAAGCAGTAGCGTGGATTAAAAGTTCCTTTTTCCCTACTTTGTGCCTCACGCCTCCTGTGTATGAAGAAACCCCTGATTACACTAAAAATATAAATTTTCTCTGTCTCGTGCCTAAACCCTCGGATCACAACTCCTTTACCTTAGGATAAACTACGATTCCCATCAGCCCTTCTGGCAGCCATTACCGAGAATCTTATCCTAAGGTTAAAAGGCGACCTCACCTGCCGCCAGTTATCTACCTGGCCAGGCGGGGGCGACACTATGTATGAAGTGAATTAATATGTCCTGGGTTTTCAGTGTGCCCAGATGTGTTATGCATATTCATTGTGGCTATCAGTGTGAGATTTGGGGTGCTGCAGGGTTTGTCAGAGCTCGAGGCAGGCAGGCTCGGCAGTCAAGTTTCACTTTGAGCTTTTTACTACCTTTGTGTGGAAAAGCAAAGGGCAGGCCTGAATGAAGACATAGTGGCAATAGCCTGGCACCTATCAAAATTTGGCATTGGAGGCAGTTGCTTATGTCCCCTATGCTTATATCTGGGCCTGGTGGCTTTCTTGAAAACGCAACTGGCTATGGGGCCACCAGGAAGGTTTGAGAAGCTATGCCATAGGATTCCTGTTTTATTTCCTTGATTTCGAGTGTATTAATAAAATAATTATTTTGATATTTTTTTTGTAATTGCATATTAATTTTGTTATTTTGTAATCTGGTTTAATGAATGCTTATGGTTCTGTTTTATACATTATACCTATGCTTGCTGCCTGGGGGAAGACTGATGGAAAAGCAGGTTACAATTGTCAAATTAAATTAAGTTAAATTAAAGCCAGCTCTCAAAGAGCCACTGAACACAGCCTTCATTATATTTTCACTTTTCTACCATATCCTCTTCTATATCGTATGTCAAGTATTACAGTGACCTATCTCTAAGCTACCAGGAGGTATTTCTGCTTATAAATACTTCTCATGCTGCTATCTCATCAATATTCCAAGTTGCTTTTAGGCAGCTACTATGGTTAGAATACAGTCCTCTCTTAACTTTCCCACAGGAAGTGTAAAATGCAATCCAGTTGCATTTGAAGCTCAAATCGAATGTATTTCAGACTTCTTTGCAGGAGAACAGATAAGGATAATAATAATATAGATTTCTCAGATTGTTGCTAATGCCTTGCATTTCCTTTTCAAACTACATGTGCCACTTTTCTCAAATATAACCCCAATATTGCATTTTACTTCTAAAAATAGCAATAAACCCACTCTCGTCAAAACATAGCTCTTATGTTATTCCAGTCCATCTGAAATTCTGCGATTCGCTGGGCTGCATTTTGCATTGATAAGCAGAAGGCCTTGATCCTGGAACGCTAAATGCTGGCTGAAGCATTCCTGACGGATTTTTGAACATCTTGGGAAATAATGATGCGGCAAACATGTCTGTTGTTGGCAACAAATGAGTTTGTTATGTTTTAGTTCAATTTTAACAGTAGAACCGACTTGCCCCTTTCACTAGTGAAGGCCAGTATTTTCTCAGCGCCAACAAGATGAAGGAACCAGATAGGAACATGGGTTTCAAAAAGAAGACCAGCACTTGCCTTTGGCAATGCACTGGCCAAATGGTTTAGCTGCCAAATTTGATATTGTACATAATGAAGCAGTAAAAGAATCGGTCTCTGTCAAATAGTCGTTAAATGCAGTCGCATATGATGTCAAAAAGCGTGTAGAGCCTCTCACTAGACTCATACAATGACCGAGCCAGTGGATCATAAAGAGAAAGTGAAAAGCAGCTCTTACCATCATAGTTCAGCCTGTGCTGCTTAGTTTAGGTTGGTAGAAGCATTAACATTTGGAAAGGAAAAAAGTTTGTTTCAAAGTAAATTAAGCATTTTATTTGGCCTTCCAGACATTCAACTGAGACATGAAGAAAGGACTTGAAATATGTTCATTCCATGGGAATGGATGTCTAAGCAGATGCTGCCTGAGTATATGGATGTCTCCATTTTGTGTCTGAAAGACTGAATAGAATCTATTTATTTATTTGAACTGATATAAATATTTCAAAAGGTAACAATAGATTCTATTTCCATGGGCACTTGAGAATTTGTGAGCTCTTCAAAATGTTTTGTGAGTATAATTGTTTTCTAGGTTAAGCAAGAAATTGGGCCCGTGGGCAACAACCGAGAGATAAATGTGCCTTCAGCCGATTAAAAGGAAGATCCTTATATTAGTCTAAGAGGGAACAGAATCAAACCTTGAACAGTTAATGATATGGCATGCAGTCTCAGGAATCAGATTTCCTGGCCTTGTGTTAGAAATAGTAGATTAGTGTGAAAATCCTTGAAAACGTCTGGGATTAATATGATATCTCTTTTAGGTGAGCTGTTAAAGACTTTGAAGCTGAGAAAATATACTTTACACGTACTCCAACTCATTTCAATTATCAGCTTAATGAAAGTAATTTTATAAGGGGGAACTGAGTTAAAGTGCTATTTGATGCATCTATGTTAAGCTTATTTTATAAAAATAAGTAGGCACCTACTTGTTTTTACAAAATACCAGTGTAAGTTGCAGAGACTGCATCTTAAGTCAAGGTGTGGATATTTACACCAGCCCTAGAATTGCTGCATTTAAACAAATACCTTTAATAAAATAAAACATTAAACAAAAATTAAAAAAAAGGCCTGTGTCTAGATTTTCCAGGAACTTGTGTAGATCTGCCATTTGGATGCCCAGCCTCCCAGTCTTACAAGACCCTTCTTCAATTTCTCACAACACGCAAGCAATTTAACAGCTCTGAATAATTTGGTTTCATCTGCAAATTTAATCGCCTCATCGGTACAGATCCTTGGGGTACTTCACTATTCTCCTCAGTCCATTGAGAGAACTAACTATTTAACCCTTCTCTATTTTCTATCTCTCATCCAGTTCCCAGTCCACTATAGGACATTGCCTCCTATGCTGTGACTTTTTAATTTACTCAGGAGTCTCTCATGTGGACTTTGTCAAATGCTTTCTGAAAGTCTAAGTAGATTATAGGGGTCATTTTAGAAGCTCTATTCATGCTTTTGACATCTGAAGTCACCCATTCAGACATCAGAAGCACAGAGATGTAGCAAGAGTCATTTTAAAAGCCACAAACTTACACATCTCCAGTGCGATCACATCTGTGGTGCATGGGGGGGGGGGGCATGGGGGAAGTGTGTCCAGGGCATTCCGTAGAAGGTAGACGTGTGTGCCAAATTTCAGAAATGGCTTGCACCTTTCAATTCATCGACATCCATGTTTCTTCCTGTTCCAGGGCATGAAGAGGCATCAGAAAAGTACTCGTTCTGCCAGAAAAACACCAGGAGGAAGTAGAGAAGATGGTACTCTGATATCCCTATTACTTTCTACAGCCATAAAGAAAAATAAGAAAAAAAGGACACCCTGCTGGCATAATATCAGGCTGGGAGGTGTATGCAGCATGGGATAGACAGCCCCATCCTAAAATATTGTCATGGGGACAGCTATGTAGCTGTTGCCACCATCATCCATATTGGGCATGTACAAGTTTCTAAAATAAGGTCAAAACTTGCACATGGCTGGCATGAGTCTGAGGGCTTTAGTGCTCGTGCAGATGTGTATCTTTCAGAGGCTGATACAGAGCAATTTTAGAAGGTGATTACACATGCCTGCCTTCACTACTGCTACTCCCATGGAGGCCAATTCTGTTCAGGGCACATCCAGTCCATTCAAATTTATTTATTTATTTAATTTTCTTATATACCGCGCTATTTGTCATCAGTGCGGTTTACATTGAAACAATACAACAATTGGTCAGATATAACAGACCTATTACAAGTAACAGGAAAATTAACATGTAAGTAAACATGTCCAGAATGGAAGTAAAATGTCCAGAATGTCCAGATTTGCACCCAATTCTGATCCCGTGGGGGCTATATGTCCCCATGGGATCAGAATTGGGTGCAACCGGCCTAGAAGGGCAGGCCGTGCCCCAATTCTAGGCCTCTGTGCATCCAGCCCCCTCCCTGCACAACTTGGCCAAGGTGCCTGCATGACTCTGGTGCCGTGGCGTCTCATCGCTATGGCACCAGGACACCATGTAGAGGCCCCGATGCACTGTTGGCAACATACCTGGCATTCCCCGCCTCCCGACCTTTGAAGGGGCCTGCTACGGCCCATATCGGGTGGCAGGGCATCTCCCCTGCAATCACTGTCTTCGGGGGGGGGGGGGGAATCCACCAGTGCAGGTTGTTGACCTTGGGGGTGGGACTCATTCCACCTCTGCAGTGGAATAAGTTCCTTGTCTAACCCAGCAATCCCAGACGTACAGGGCCTTCACCGGAATAGGCCCTGTACGTCTGGGTTGGGGGGTCACGCCTCCTGCCCACTTTTGTTCCTCCTACAGCCCACCCCTCCCACTCTCATACAGAGTTCCCCACACATCTTGGCAGTACTTGCGGGGAGCTCTGCACTCAGAATCGAGTCTAGGCGAAAAGCAGGGGCTGGACATCCATGATGGACATCCACATGATCCCCATGGTATTTGGGACATTTGTACCTGGATGTCTTAGATTGCACCTAGACATTTTTTCTAAAATGTGCCTTTATATCAGCTGGCTGATGTTTATCCATATGTTTATTCATGTCTTCAAAGAAGTGCAGTAGATTGGTGAAGCAAGACTTTTTCTTTGGCTAAATCCATGTTGACTGTATCTCATTAAACCATATCTATCTATATGTTCAGTAATTTTGTTCTTCGTAATAGTTTCTGCCATTTTGCCCAGAACTGACATCAGGTTCACTGGCAGGTAATTTTCTGGATCACTCCTGGTCAACCTCCAATCTTCAGGTACCATAGGTGATTTTCATGATAATTTAAAAATTATTAATAGTTTCTCTGCATTTTCATTTTTTAGTTTTCAGCATTCTTTGGTGTATACCATCCAATCCAGCTGATTTGCTAATCTTTAGTTTGTCAATTTGTTCTACTACATTTTCCAGGTTCACTCAGCTTTCATTCATCTTTTTCACCTCTTCCCTTTTAAATACCTTTACTGGCATGAATAGCTTCCTCACATCTTTCTCATTAAAGACTGAAAGCCCTCTTTCTGTTCTTCTTTTTGTCTGTTTGATCTTATCCCCTTCTCCCTGTTCCATTATTCCATCACAGCCCATGTCCCTTCTTTTAGCTCCTCTTATCCTCACAGCTTGTATCTATTCCTCTTCTACAATCCATTGCCTAGCCTCTGTCTCCATCACCCAAGTCTTTCTTCTCCTTACAGCTCATCTCTGTTTTTTACAGCAGCATTTTCTTTCTCAGGTGGTAACACTTTCAATTCCTTTCATCTCTCCTATCCTCTCTATTCCTCTCCTGAGCAGCCCTTTTCTGTTCCCTTTCTCTTTCTTAGCTGCCATCTGTTGCTTCTTTTCCATTTCCAGTGGCAGCTGAAGGCAGGAAGTGAGCCCTCCTCCCCATGCAGCAGCTTTTTCCTCCTAGTGCAGCTGGTTGGTCAGACACAGCCAGCCTATAGAATGCAGCAGTTTCTTCCTCCTCTCCCTGCAGCCCATTGGTCTCAAACAGCCAGTCTATAGGCTGCAGCAGCTTCTCCCTCCTTGTGTAGCCTATTGGTCAGGTACATTCAAATAACAGGCTAAAGGAAGAGACAGGAACAGTAGCTAGGAGACAGCAGAATTTACTTCTTGCCCTCCCATGTGGTACTACTATTACTATTACTACTACTGAGCATTTGTATAGCACTATAAGACGTATGCAGTGCTGCACAGACACATGTAAATGATGGTCACTGCTCATCAGAGCTTATAATCTAGTCAAGACAGACAAGACAGTAGCTGTATACATGGGATACATCTAGAGGGAATGGTAAGGAAACACAAAGGAGACCAGGTGAGTCAAGATCCGAAAGCGGCAGAAAAGAGGTGAGTTTTCAGCGTGGATTTGAAAAAGACCAGAGAAGGCACCTGACGTACAGACTCAGGTAGTTTGTTCCAGACGTATGGTGCAGCAAGGTGAAAGGAGCAAAGTCTAGAGTTAGCAATAGAAGAGAACGGCACAGATAGAAGCGATTTGCCAGAAGAGCAGAGTTCCCAAGGAGGGATGTAGGGAGAGATAAGAGAGGAAAGGTAGTGAGGAGCTGCAGAGTGAATGCACTTATAGGTCAGCAGGAGAAGTTTTAATTGGATGCGGAAATGGATAGGGAGCCAATGATGTGACTTGATAAGAGGGGTAATATGAGCATGAGGAGGCTGGCAGAAGATTAGCCGCACAGCAGAGTGTTGAACAGATTGAAGGGAGAGAGATGATTGACAGGGAGACCAGCAAGGAGGAGGTTACAATAGTCTAAATGGGTGTGACTAAAGAGTGGATAAGGGTCTTAGCAGTGTGTTCAGAAAGGAATGAGCAAATTTGTTGATGTTGCAGAGAAAGAAATGGCAGGTTTTAGCTATCAGTTGGATATATGTGAAGAAGGAGAGAGAGGAGTCAAAGACGACCCCAAGGTTGCAAGCTGAGGAAACAGGGAGGAGTAGAGAGTTATTGACAGTGAGTGAGAAAGGAGGAAGGGGAGAGGAGGGTTTAGGGGAAAAATAAGCTGCTCAATTTTGGCCATATTCAATTTTCAATCGACAGTGAGACATCCAAGCAGCAATGTCAGAAAGGCAGGCAGAGATCTGGGCCTGGATTGCCGGAGAGATTTCAGATGTAGATAGTACTGAAAGCCATGGGAAGAGATGAATGCACCAAGGGGCTGGGTATAGAGAGAGAAAAGGAGTGGACCCAAGACAAATCCTTGGAGTACACCAACTGAGAGTGGGATAGCAGCAGAGGAAGATCCACCAGAACAAACAGTAAAGGAGCAATGGGAGAAATAAGAAGAGAGCCAGGATAGCATAGAGCCAGATTGTAAAGGATCCAGAAGAGCTTGAGAGGAGAGAAAGTTGAGGTGGTGAGTTTAGAAACAAAGGGGGTGAAGGAGATGGTTCAATAGTTAGAAGGACAGGTAGGGTCTAATGAGGTTTTCTTGAGGAGAGATGTAACCACAGCATGCTTGAAGACTGCAGGGACTGTTGCAGTGGAGACTGATAGGCTGAGAATATGAGAGATGGAAGGGACAACAGTGGAGGAGATGGGGCTTAGGAGATGGGTGGGAATAGGATCAGAGGAGCAGGTAGTGAGTTTGGAGTAGGAAAGAAAATGTGTGGTTTCCTTTTCAGAGATCATAGAAAAGGAAGAAAGGGTAATAGAGGTAGGGGGAGAAAGTTGGGAATGAAGGGGAGGAGGGAAGCTGCTGATCTCATGGGGAATTGGAGTGTGATCTTGTGGATTTTGTCATGGAAATAGTCAGCTAGGGTTTGGGCAGAGAGGGAAGGAGGGGTCAGAGGTGGAGACACCTTGAGGAGAGAGTTGAGAGTTGTAAAGAGACGGCGAGGGTCAGTAGCAAGAGAGTTAGATGGACATAATAGTCTTGTTTGGCGAGTGCTATGACTGACTGGAAAGAAACAAGCATGAATTTGAAGTGTAGAAAGTCCTCAAGGGTGCAGAATTTGAGCTAAGCACACTCAGCTGAATGGGCAAAGGAATGTAGGTAGTGGGTAGTGGAAGACAGCCAGGGCTGGAGGGCAGTATGCCTCACAGGATGTGGCAAGGGCGGAGCAAGAGCATCCAGAGCAGAGGAGAGTGCAGAGTTATAGGAAGCTACTGCCTCATCAACAGACTCAGATGACATGATAGAGGAAAGAGTTCATGAGACAGTGGAGGAGAGAGCCAAAGGGTCAATAACATGAAGATTTCTAAAGAGGTTGGAGGAGACAGAGCGAGGTTGAGGCGATGGGTGATGAAGAGTGAAGCTCAGCAGGTGATGGTCTGATAAGGGAAGATCTGAAGTACAGAAGTTTGAGGGTAAACAATTAGAGAAGAATACAAGTGAATAATCATGGTAATAAGAAGAAGATGGCTATAAGAGACTGAATGCCAGTGGGTGGGAGGGAGGGATAAAAGTTATAAGGATATGTAAGAGACAGATATGAATGGAGAAAACTGAGCAAGCTTACAGAGAAATAAATAGCACATTAACAGTGGTACATATAAAGATTTCTAAAGAGGGTGGGGGGTGCGCCAGTGCCCACAGCACCCACAGAGCTGGCGCCTATGTTGGGAGGTATATTTCTTCATATAAGAAAACGTTTTACCCTAAAAAAAGTCTTTTAAAATTGCCCTCTTAATATAGACTTTTGCAGGAGATAATAACTGCGGTAAAATCAGAAATATTATGGACTGGGGAAAAAGTGAGATCCTCTTTCCAAAGCAACTTAGATTGCAGCTGGGTACTTTTGAAGTGGTGAAAGAGGTTGGGATGTGTTGTAGGGTCTGTCTATGGATGTTGTGGACAAAGAGATAGCTTCATCCTCTTTTGCAGTCAGACATGCGCAGGCTGGTGGGTCAGTCATCTGTTCTGCCAGTGATTATAATGGGCTGTACATAGGTTTGTCTGGGCACTTGCTGCACCATTTGTGAGTGGTCTAAAACTCTACGGCTAGATTGATTTTTAATCAGCCAAGAAGAACTTCTGCTTTCCCTCTTTTGGCTAGTACATATTGGCTACCAATATGTGAGAGGGTATGGTATTTTCAATAACGTCATATGGATGTGAAAGTTGGAGAGTGAAAAAGATAGACAGGAAGAACATTTTTAGTTTTATTATTTAAACTCATTGAACTGCAGGAGCTCAACTTACGGACTTAATGACACTATAAATATGCCTGCTGCTAATTTATAGTCATCACTCCTTGTTTTGCAGCCAAGAGAATATAAATCACAAATACAATCCCAAAATCGAGAAGCCATACCACAGTGGCAACAGTGCAAACATTTCTCAAACACTTGAGGAAGATATACTTAGTTCTTGTATAATAACAATACTTAGCTTAAAAGCTGTTTGAAGTCACTCCCACCAAAGCAACATATATGCACTATGCTGCTCAAACTCTAGGTACTGACTCAGGCAAACTGTTACCAACACTGGCCAGCACTGTTATCGAGAGTTTGAGTGGCAAAGGGCATATATGTTGCTTTGGTCGGAGTAACTTCAAACAGCTTTTAAGCTAAGTATTGTTATTATACAAGAACTAAGTATATCTCCCTGAAGTGTTTGAATAATGTTTTGCATTGTTGTCACTGTGGTTTTCTTGATTTTGGGATTGTATTTGTGATCTATATTCTCTTGGCTGCAAGACAAGGAGTGATGATGACTACAAATTAAAGGCAGGCATATTTACAGTGCCATTAAGTACGTATGTTGAGCTCCTGCAGTTCAATGAGTTTAAATAATAAAACAATTTTAAAAAAAATGTTTTTCTTACAAAGTATCTCATAGAAGAAGCTGATTTAAAGGGTCCAATTTATTTTAAATATTGTTAAGTGATTCTTGGTTCCCTGTGTGGGTGTATTTGGGGATATGAGAGTTTTTTTTAATGACCAGGGATGTATTAGAAGAATACTGTGAAAGCTGTTATCACAGCTCTCTTTTATACCAAGGTCTTCCTTCCATTTTATAAAAGTGTTTTTCTGAGCTGTGCATTTTTTTGAAGAGATAAAGAGGAAATCATTATCTGATAAGCTCTTTTAGGCTGGCAAAACTGAGATCAGGGGCCTTTTCTGTGGCGGTGCCAGAAAATAAGTCTGTAGAATTACGAGGGAGGAAAAATTAAAATATATCTGGGAAAATTAAAAAAAAAACCTGATGAGAGCTTATGGGAGTCTCTCTGCAGTTAGATGTGGTGTTGGTTTTATTTGCATATTGGCATTTTTAGGATGGAGGTGGGTATGTGTACTTTATTGTATGTTTTGTTTTGTTGTGTTCACTGCTTTGATGGCATTTTGGCCAGTAGTGTTATATAAGAATTCAAGTAAATAAATATTGCAATTTATTGGTCAGTTTCACCAAGTTTAGTACACTGGTTCCCTTCATCTGTATGACCACACACACCAAGAAGGAACATGCTGGTTTTGTGCTTTAAAGATATCCAGCAGGGATTTTTCTCTCACTCTTGTGAATGAGGATGTCATATAAATAATGCATGAATATCATGCTACCATTCATCATTACCTGGAATGAGTGAGGGAAAGTAGCCATCATTAAACCTTTGTTTCCTCTTTGGTTCTCAAGGTCATAATAAGGGAACAGATTCACATGCAAAATTTTTCTGATCTCACATTGTTTTTTTCATACACAATACATAAAAATAGTGAAGATGCTATTTAACTCCTTGAAACGAGATACATATTTTCGGGGAATATGTTCAATATCAGTTGACAGTGCTAAGCTCAGTCGGTTGAATTGATGGCAGCATTGCATTTTTGATGCATTGAAGAATCTGATCAATACCAAGTAATTGGGCATCAGTTTGAATGGGAGGCTGAAACTATTACATCACAGTGAATTATGACCAATGTTAATCACCGCCTAACAGTTTCATCAATGCAATTTCCTTCTTTCCTCCTGCAGTGGCATTTAAAGTATACATGGGGAAAAAAATCTCCGTTCCTTTATATCTATTAAACTGAAATTAAATTAAATTCTTTGTGATTCAGAAGCAGCAGTGATTGAAAACAGCTAAGCTTACTAGAATGCCAAAGATTACCTCATCATCTAAAGACAAGATTTGCACCTTCACCAAAACATCAGGCAATTTGGAATCACTGAAAAGAAGTATTAGCAACAATTGCAGCAGAAGAATGATGTTTAGATCTTTTTATATGATTAAACTCCCTATTTCTTTCTCCATCCTTTCTATGACTTTAATTCTGCAAAATTTGAAGGTTTGCAAAAATTCTGCATAGGAGTAAATATTAGCAAGTCAGAGTCAAATGTTCCTTGAGATACCCAAATATTATTTGTATAGTGCTACAAGGGCTTACACAGTGCTGTTCATTTAATAGTGTAAGTAGTGTAGAGCTGTCCTCATAACGTATGACAGCAAGTTATCTTGTACATAGTTACCCTGTTAACCCTGTATATAATCCCCTGTTTATTGTAAGTCCAGTGTAGGCCTGCCTGCACCGCACAAATCTGTTACCTGTAAACCGCGCTGATTTTTAAAGAGCGCGGTATAGAAGAGACATTAAATAAAATAAATAAATAAATATAAGAGACGGTCCCTGCTTACAATCTAATCAAGACAGACAACACAACAACTAGGGACTAGAGTAAATCTAGGAGAATGGTAAAGCTACAGAGAGGTGGTGAACTGAAGAATTAGGGATCAGGATCCAAAAGCAGCCTTGAAGAGGTAGGGCCAGAGATGGAGCCTGACGTACTGACTCGGGTAGTCTGCTTCAGGCATATGGAGCAGCAAGGTGGAATGTACAGTCTGGAGTTGGCAGTGGCAGAGAAAGGGCACTGAGAAAAGGGATCTGCACCTGCTATTGCCGCCTTGCTGGGCAGACTAGATGGACCATGCTGGTCTTTATCTGCTGTCATATACCATGTTACTATGTAAGAGTGGAGTTCCAAAGGAGGGGTGTAGGGAGAGATATGAGAAGAAAGGTACTGAGGAGCCACTGAATGTGCTTATAGGTCAGTAGGAGAAGTCCGAACTGGATGCGGGATAGATAGGGAGCCAGTGAAATGACTTGAGAAGAGGGGTTATGTGAGCATAGTGAGAGTGGCAGAAGATTAGCCGTGCAGCTGAGTTATGAACAGATTGAAGGGGAGAAAGATGATTCAGAGGGAGACTAGCGAGGAGGAGGTTGCAATAATCTAGATGGGAGGTGACTGGAGAGTGGATAAAGGTTTTAGTAGTGTGTTCAGAAAGGAAGGGACAAATTTTACTGATGTTATAGAGAAAGAAATGATAGGTTTTATCTATATTTTTGATTTGTCCAGAGAAAGAGAGAGAAGAGTCAAAGATGACCCCGAGGTTGCGAACTGAAGAAATAGGGAGGATTATAGTGTTATCCACAGAAATAGAGAAGGAGGACTATGTCCAAACATGGCAAATTGTCTAGAGGGTAATATTGTAACTTCCCACAGGAAATGTCACCGCATGTGCATAACCACCCTTTTAAATAAAGTTATGCACATGCATGCCTTACTTTATAAAACGGCAGCATACCAATGCACAGTTATGCCAGCCGCTTCTGTCCCTGAGCAAAAGGAAATCAGCATCGTGCATTGGAGGAACAGAAGCACAAACAGTCCTCCAGTGGCAGAGGTTTAGGTAAGTGCTGCAGGGCTGTTTGAAATAATTGCCTGTGCTGCGGGTCCTGGAGAAGGGCAGCAATGAGTGAGTGGGTGGGGCAGGGGAGGGACGAGGAATGAGGTTCACCTAGGGTGCCTCATATCTTTGTACTGGTCCTAAATGCATGGGGAGGAGAATTCCATAACTATGGACCCCTTACTACAAATAGGGACTGCTACTTCTGGAGAGAGATCTGCAATTGTAAGTATTTACTTCTGGGAATTTTTCTAAATCTTGGGGAAAAAGGAATTCTTTAGATTAAAGCTGATTAATCTGTGTAAATTAGACTCCAGTATATTTATTAAATCAGTCAGGGCCTCAAAGAGCTTTACTTAAATTAAAAACTCAACATCTGACACAGTATTGATCCACTAACATCCACTAACTATATTCCAGATTTGTGTAATTTCTTCCAGTGCTGCCATAATCTGCTGCCTTAGGAGCTATTCCAGACCATGGTGTGCACAGGCTCAACTATGGGTAATGTTGCATGCAAGATGTTTACTAATGTTTAACTTTCAAAAGGGACTAAATACTGACCCTGTTTTTCCTTTTATTGCTAAGTTATACTCTGATTGCTTTAAATTAAAACTCTTTGCTGATACTAGGCCATGACTAGTTTAAAACTCAGCAGAGGACTGTCAGTTTAAATTCAGAACTCAGCAGAGGGTTTTCAATTTAACTTCAGGACCAAGCAGAGGGCTTTCAGTTTAAATTTAGAACCTAGCAGAGAGTTTTAAGTTAAATTTAAAACCCAGAACAGAGCTTCTAGCTTAAATTTAATTCTCAGTCATAGCCTAGTATCAGCAAAGAGTTTTAATTTAAATCAAATCAGAGTATTACTTAGCATAAAAGGAAAAACAGGGTCAGTATTCTTTGAGCAATAAATTGTTTCTAGAGACTCTACAAAGAGAATTTCTAGATAGGGGGCAAGAGACCTGTGAAATTGTTTTAAATAGGTGTTAAAGCCAAGTGACAGATCAAAGCGGCATTTTGAAAGACTCCCTCTATCCAAGCAAGGGCTGTGTGAATCACCCAGGAAATTGGTCACAGATTACCTCAGAAGCACAGGACAGGGTATTGTGTAGCAGTCAGCTTTTAATAAGTCTTCTTCCTTATTGTCTCTCCAGTCCAGTCCCGCACCTCTTCCAGCAGCTTGGAGATTGAGCATGTCATCTTCTTGATGACAACAGTACTTATACCACCGGAACTGCCCACAAGCCCCAGTAAGCTCAGTCTCCAAGCAGCTAGAGGAGGTGGTGAGCCAGGGTGCTGGACTCACTGTAGGAGCAAATAAGGAGCATCAGGTTAGGTTAGATTTTAGTAGTGAGAATTACTTCCATTTATTTCCATTTATTTTTCCTTTTGTTTATTTCCTAGAGAAAGTTACATTAAAAAAAAAAAAGAGATGACAAAGAAAGAAGACTTCGGAGAGAGGAGGTCCCCCTCCCCAGCTTCACCTTCCCTTGCAAGGGGGGGAACGGTGTAGGAGTGAGTGCCTCTAGTCTCGGGGATCGAGAGGCTCCCAAACCTTACCGAGGAGCCGCCAGGCAGTTCAGTGGCGAGATCAGCGCCACTCAGCATATCTGGAGGCCCATCCCCAGCCATGCTGATGCTGTGCTTGCTGTCGCCAGAGCACAAGGGAATCAGGAGACAAGCCTGCACAGCCGCACCAGCAGCACCGTAGATCAGGTAATGTTGGTGGTGTGTTTCTCCTTAGTGTGCAGAGAGCAGGGCGGTCAGGCCTGAGTAATGATTTTGCGGTCTTACCACATGACAGCGGCGTGGGAAGAAAAAGAGGGAGGTGCTGTGGATATTTTTCCTCTCACGGTGCCGGACTATGTAAGGTGGTCATCTCGCGCGCCTGGGGCACAGGGTTCCTGAATTGTTTAGATTTAACTGAGCACAGTTAGTTGCTGGTTTATTTACTTTATTTATTAATTTACTTTACTCATTTACTCTGGTTAATTGGTTTTCTAGCTGTGCCTTAAAAAAAACAAACAAACAGGGAAGTAGAGAAAGAAGGCAGTACCTTCTCTCTTTAAAAAATAAATAAATAAATGAATAAAGAGAGAGTGTGAGGAAGCACACAGGGGGGATGCAGGGCAAACCACAGTGCCTGGTGTGTGGTACCAGGCGCAGTTCAGTTTTGGAAACTGATATTTGCAAGGGAGGCCTCCACTATGCAGCAGCCCCAAGGGGCAGCCCAGGAGAGGGCGCCTTCACCAGCAGGGGAGCCGCATGCCACAATGGGCGCATTAGGGGCCCCACAGGAGAAAGCTGCCGGGCCGGTGGTTATCCCGGGGCCATCAGCAGCCCAAAGCTTGGGTGAGCTGGTGATCCCGGTATGTTTTCCCCCAAGTTTGTACTCCTGCTGCATCAGGCTTTTTGCCTGTGGCAGCATGGAGCAACAGGTCTCGTGGCATCCCAAAGGGGATCCAAGAGGACAGGGAGCACTATGATAGGAGAGCTTGGTCCTGGACTGGCTAAGCACTTAAAATCCATGGTGTGATGAAGTATACGGAACTTTCTTTGTGGGGTAATTAGTTTCTTTATTGTTTTAGGATGATGTATATTTTCATCTCTCTTATTTCATTCTTGTTATGCATGAATGTTAAAATTCAATAAAAATTTAAATTAAAAAAAAAATCCATGGTGGAGGAGCAGGTCCAGTCTCCAGTATCGAAAGGCGAGGAGGAGGACCTAGAATTGGACCCCGAGGAGGAGGAGTATCATGAAGAAGGGGAGATCCTGGAGCAGGATGAGCAGACAAGGATTATACAGATTTTCCATAGCAAAGAGCTGCCAGCGCTCAACTCTGAGTCCATCAAGGCTCTGAATATGCCTGCCACTCTTCCGGAAGAGGGGGAGTCTCTGGAGGATCCCATGCTCCAAGCTGTGCGCAAGTCACAGAAGGTGTTTCCAGTTTATCGGGTAGTTCGGCAGATGATCTGCCAGAAGTGAGTCTCAAGGGGGTGCAGGCCATGGCGCATCTCTACCCATTGGCTAATCAGGACCACGAGTGGTTGCAGCCCCCTAAGGTGGATGTGGTGGTCGCCGCAGTCACAAAGAAGACAACTATCCCCTAGAAGTTAGTGTGGCGCTCAAGAATGTCCAGGACTGGAAGTTGGACACTCTGTTGAAATAGGCCTTCAATATCAATGCCATCTTGCTGCAGGCCTCAATTTGCGGGGCCTGGGTGACTCGGGCATGTCTTCGCTGGCTCCAGAGGATGCAGCAGATCGGTGAGTCAGCAGAGGACTAGGCTACGGAAGCGGCTAGGTTGGAATCCGGGGCGGTGTATCTCGAAAATATCCATTATGATCTCGTCAAGGGCCTATCCAAGAGCATGATCTTCTTTGGTTAAGAAATTGGGCTGCGGATACTTCCTCAAGGCATGGCTCAATAAGCTCCCCTTTCGAAGCAAGCTTTTCTTTGGGGAGGACCTAGACAAATTGGTGAAGGATTTGGGGGCAGTCCAAAGGCGGGCACCTGCCAGAAGATAAGCAGAGCTTAAAGTCAAGGGGAATACCGCAAATCCCAATCAGAAACCATTATTTATTTTTTGTCGGGCATAAACCTCAAGAGAAAAAGGAACACCTTCCCCCCCCACGCAGTACATGCCCCTTTTAATCAAAATTTTGCTAATATTCATTCAATACATTCTTCTATTTTGCCAAAATAAAAGACCACACTTAACTGATCAATCACACATGACGTGCACGTTTCGAAGCTGAAGCCTCTGTCTCAAGTGCCCCCGATGAATTAAAGTGCACGTATAATTGGCCTACCTTTGAACAGATATCCCTGACGTCACCAGCCAACAGTCTGGCGTTCTTTGTCGGTTAGATGAATGGATGGGGGCACTTGCGACAGAGGCTTCAGCTTGAGAAACATGCACGTCGTGTGTGATTGATCAGGGGTACTGGCAGAGGTTTCGCTGCTCCTTCCACCTTGGGGCCCAAGAAACTGTAATGAAGCGAGGGGGACCAGCTGTGGGAGGTTGGCTTGCGGGAATTCTACCATGCTTGGGTCCAAATCATTTCCGATCAATGGGTTCTCGAGGTCATCTGCAAGGGTTATGCTCTCGAGCTAGCGTGCCCAGTGGGTGACTCTTTCGTTCAATCTCTCTGCAAGGCAAGAGCCAAGGTGGAGGCCATGAGGATCACCCTTCAGCGACTTCTGCAGCTAAGAGCAGTAGTGCCCATGCCCCGGGACCAATACGGCTGTTGTCGATACTCCATTTATTTTGTGGAGCCAAAAAAGGAGGGGTCTTTCTGGCTAATCTTCGACTTCAAGCAGGTGAACCATTGTTTGTGGGTTCCACACTTTCACATGGCAACTTACGGTCAGTTATCGTAGCGGTCAGGTCAGGGGAGTTTCTAACATCTCTCGATTTGACAGAGGCGTATCTTCATATTCCTATACAGCCGGAACATCAAAGGTTCCTCAGGTTTGCGGTGCCCATGGGGCACTTCACGTTTTGGGCTCTGCCATTCGGCCCCTTGCACTTTCACCAAAGTCATGGTGGTGGTGGTAGCAGCACTTCACAGAGAGGGAGTCCTGGTGCATCCATATCTGGATGGCTGGCTAATTCGGACAAAGTCTAGGGAGGAGAGTGAATGGGCTAACTCTCGGGTAGTGCAGTTCCTTCAAAGTCTAGGTTAGGTTGTCAACTTGGCAAAAAGCCAGTTGGTTCCAGTACATGAGCTTGAGTACTTGGGAGCATGCTTCAATACCCGGATGGGGAGAGTCTTCCTACCAGAACAGCAGGCCCAAGGGCTGTGAACCCTGGTGCAGCAGTTTTTGTGGCAGAGGGAACCAACGGCATGGCATTACCTACAGGTACTAGGGACAATGGTAGCCACTCTTGAGTTGGTGTCTTGGACAAGGGCGCACTTGCGGCCTCTACCTTGCTTTGAAGGTGTTCACACCAAGTGCAGTCCTTGTCCCAAAGGCTTGTCTGCTCCCCCCCTGGAAACCAGACGAGTGCTCAGGTGGTGGCTTTGCCCAGAGAATTTGGGTCACGGGGTGCCCCTGGAGGCGCCTCTGTGGGTCGTGCTAATGACAGATGCAAACCTCTCTGGTTGGGGAGTCCATTGTGAAGGGCAGTTCACTCAGGGGCTGTAGAGCTTGATGGAAGCACGGTGATCGATCAACAGGCTGGAGATGTGAGCGGTATTTCTGGTTCTCCGGATTTTTGAGCCGCAGCTGCAAGGAAAAGCTGTAAGGGTTCTTTTGGACAATGCAACCATGGTGGCCTACATCAACTGCCAAGGAGGCACGGGCAGTGCAGTCCTGGAGGAGGAGTCCGAAGGTCTGTTGGACTGGGCTGAGTGCCACCTCCAGGTGCTGTCGGCTGTGCATGTGGCAGGTGTCAACAATGTCACAACAAACTATATCAGCTGAATATGAGTGGACCCATGAGAGTGGGAGCTCAATCAGGAGGTGTTTGCCCAGGTAGTAAGCTGCTGGGGCACCACCATCATGGATCTCATGGCAACCTTTGGAAATGCAAAGGCGGGTCATTTTTTCAGCAGGCGCAAGGCGAGAAAGTCAGAGGGCCTAGATGCCCTAGTGCAGGAGTGGTCCACGGGAGGAATTCTCTATGTTTTTCCACCATGGACGCTGATAGGTCAGTTGGTACAGAGGATAGAGGATCATCTGGGGATGGTCCTTTTGATCGCTCCCGATTGGCCGAGACGACTGTGGTATGCTGATCTAGTGAGGATTCTGGTGGGTCGCCCGTGGCGCCTACCGGTTTGAGAAGATCTGCCGACCTAAGGGCCAGTATGCATGCCGCAAGTGGATCAATTTTCTCTTATGGCATTGCCCTTGAGAGGGCGAGATGGAGAAAGAGAGGATACTCGGGGGCGGTGATCTCAATGTTGCTGCAGGAATGGAGGACGTTTAGCTCGCTTGCATATGTGTGAGCTTGGCGTATCTTCGAGGCATGGTGTGGTAACTGGCACGTTTGGCCTGCCATGGCTTCGGTTCCAGACATCTTAGCTTTCTTGAAGGCCATGTTTGAAAAGGACCTGGCAGCTAGTTCCCTGTAGGTTCAGTTGGCCGCTATCTCCTGCAGTCAGGGAAAAGTGCAGGGAGTGGTTCTGGGAACACACCCAGACATCGGCCGTTTCTTCAGGGTAGTGCCCATTTGCAGCTACTGTGGAGGGCAGTTATCGCCGGTAGGCTGTGCATCTTTGAAGGATTTAACCCTCAAGATGGCTTTTCTCATAGCCATATGTTCAACGTGGCGGATTTCAGAGCTTCAGGCCTTATCGTGTCAAGAGCCATTTCTTTCCTTTTCAAGAGAGAAAGTGGTGATGTGGATGGTGCCGTCCTTTTGGCCTAAGATAGTTTCAGCTTTTCTTGTGAACCAGTCTGTGTGTCTCCCAGTCCTCGGAGGGCTGGGAGTGTTCCTGGCAACCAGCAGTTATACCTTCTCAATGTGCAGTGTTATTAAAGAAGACTCTGCCCTTCTGTAAGATGGATCATCTCTTTGTACTGTTTGGGAGTCCCCGCAGAGGGGAGGCAGGGGCCAAGGCCTCAATTTCACAGTGGATAAGAGAAGCAATTGCATCGGCCTACATCTTGAAGAGTTAGCCAGTCCCAGAGGGGCTGTGGGTGCATTCCACGCACGTGCAGGCGGCCTCCTAGGCAGAGTATAATTTGGTGCCACTGGAAAATAGTTAAGAAAAAACTAAAAAAAGCAGTTGCAAAGGTTTACATTAATTCAGGGGTCTCAAACACATTTTGTGCGGCCCGCGACGCCATTTCACTTTTCTCACCTGATTGCCTGGCGCGGCCGCGTGGGGTTAAAAAATACTCTCAGTCTTCTCCCGAGTCACGAGCCTGCCCTCAACCAATGAGAGACAGGAAGGGGGGGGGGGGGGCAGCCAGCCGAACTCCACGAGGCACCACGCGCCCTCGAGGATCCATTTTGTGCACAGCGCGGGCAGGTATGGAGGCAGCCCCCGGAATTCCCCGATGTTAGCCAGCCCTGCCTCCCTCAGTCCCTCTCCTCTTCGGCTTTCAGAGCCGCGAAGGGAGAGCTTCTCCCTCGCGACTCTGTTAAGCTTGCCGGGGCAGATGGGAAATTTCCCATAAGCCTCAACGGGCTTAGCAGAGTCGCGAGGGAGGAACTCTCCCTTCGCGGTTCTAAGCTGAAGCAGAGAAGGACTGAGGGAGGGAAGCAAGCAGGCAGGCAGGCAGGCAGGGAGGGAGGGCTGGTTCTGCCGGGCAGGGGGGGTCCCGCGGGACATTTGATTTTGCCGCGGCTGATTGGGGGGGGGGTAGGACTGGTAATGACACGGGGGGGGGGGTTTAGGACTGGTAATGTGCTGTGGGTTGATGGGGGGTGGGTTAGGACTGGTAATGCCACTGGGGGGGTTAGGACTGGTAATGTGCTGTGGGTTGATGGGGGGGGTTTAGGACTAGTAATGCCACTGGGGGGGTTTAGGACTGGTAACGTGCCGTGGGCTGATGGGGGGGGGTTAGGACTAGTAATGCCACTGGGGGGGGGGTTTAGGACTGGTAATGTGCTTTGGGCGGATGGGGGGAGGGTTAGGACTAGTAATGCCACTGGGGGGGTTTAGGACTGGTAATGTGCTGTGGGCTGATGGGGGGGGGGTTAGGACAATTAATCCCACTGGGGGGTTTTAGTAATGGTAATGTGCTGTGGGCTGGGGGGGGTTTAGGACTAGTAATGCCACTGGGGGGGTTTAGGACTGGTAACGTGCTGTGGGCTGATGGGGGGGTTAGGACTAGTAATGCCACTGGGGGGGTTTAGGACTGGTAATGTGCTGTGGGCTGATGGGGGGAGGGTTAGGACTAGTAATGCCACTGGGGGGGTTTAGGACTGGTAATGTGCTGTGGGCTGATGGGGGGGGGGGGGGTTTAGGACTAGTAATGCCACTGGGGGGGTTTAGGATTGGTAATGTGCTGTGGGTTGATGGGGGGGGGGTAGGACTGGTAATGCCACTGGGGGGGATGGAGCTGGGAAAGTGAAATGGAGAGGGAAAAAATATTTTGTGTGGGAGGGAAAACAAATCTACAATTGGCCGGATATTGGGAGAGTAAGTGGGGATTGAGGATGGAGGGGTAAAATTTGAGTGGATGAAATAGGAATGAGGAAAGAGCAAAAGGAGAAAGATTAGTATGTTAAAGCAGATGTAGAGAGAGAATGAAAAAAAAACCTAGAAGAGAGAAGAAAGGACAAATGGACAGCAGACGATGGAGAGTTAGCAGAAGACACGAAGAAACCATAAAAAAGTGGCTGGAACAATTGCAACTGAAAAAAAAATGCACAAAAGGTAGGAAAATATCTCTTTATTTTGAATTTATTAACTGGAATATGTCAGCTCTGGGAAATGTGCATCATTAATGTCTGTGCTTTGTTTAGTACAAGAAATTAATTTATAGTTTTATTTCTACAGTGTTGTTGTACATTCCAAGTTTGGCTTTTGGGGTTCCCAATTTAATTATTGTCTTCCTGTTTCTAAATTGTGATTCCTTGTTTGGTGATGGTGTATGTTCTGCATGTGTAACTGAGCTGAGGTATTCTGTTTATGTAATTCCTATTTGACATTGCTACTTGTTCTCTTTTCCCAGTAGGTCATGTATTGTTGTTCTCTGAAATGTATTGATTTAATATTTGCAGTGTTGCCTTTTGATAGGTAGGGTCTGGTGCTTTGTGAGTCCTGGTAGTGCTGTTATGATACGGGGGGTTTGCTATGGGTTCTAAATGGGCAGTGTTTGTAGTAGTTCCTAATGTGCCTGGCGGTTGTCACTGGATTATAGTAATATAGAAATTGTTTAGTCTTTCTTTATCCATATACTCATTATGCAACATTATGCAAATGTTTATGCAAATGAGGCCCCTTATGCAAATGAGGCCCCGTGTCTTATGCGGCCCCCGGGTTACTTTACAAGTCCTCATTTGGCCCTCAAAGCAATTTGAGTTTGAGACCCCTGCATTAATTGGTGTTGTTTAAAAATACTATCTTGGAAGCCCAGACCAGCTGTATTCCTCACTTTAAGAAAAGTGGAAGGAAGTCCAAAAAACTGCCAGCATGGTTTAAAGGTGAGGTCAGAAAGGTTGTTGCAGCCAAAAAAGCATCTTTTGGGAAATGGAAAAAGGAGCCAAATGACAAAAACTGGAATAACATAAGAACTGGCAAGTTAGATGCAAAGCATTGATAAGGCAGGCAGAGAATTTGAGAAGAAACTTGCTGTGAAAGCAAAAACGCATAATAAAGACTTTTCCAAGTACATTCGTAGCAAAAGCTTGTGACAGAGTCAGACCATTAGATGATAGAGGGGTAAAAGGGGCACTAAGAGGGGACAAGGCCATAGCAGAGAGACTGCATGAATTCTTTCCTTCAATCTTTACTGATGAAGCTGTAGGGATGTTGCCCATGACTGAAATGGTATTTAAAGGTGATGCTGCAGAAGAATTGAAAGAAATATCAATACACTGGAAAGATGTATTACAACTATTTGATAAATTGAAGAGTATCAAATCGCCTGGACTGGACGGTATACATCCAAGGGTGTTGAAAGAACTGAAATATAAGATGGCAGACCTATTATTAGTAATCTGTGAACTATCATTAAAATTATCTGTAATACCTGAAGAATGGAGGATGACCAACGTAATGCCAATTTTTAAAAAGGGTTCCAGGGGTAATCCGGGAAACCACAGACTGGTGAGCCTGACGTCAGTACTGGGAAAAATAGTAGAAACCATTATAAAGAACAAAATTACTGAACATGTAGATAGTCATGGCTTAATGGGAGACAGCCAACATGACTTTAGCCAAGGAAGGTCGTGTCTTACTGATCTGTTATGTTTTTTGAAGGTGTGAATAAACAGGTAGACAAAGGTGAGTCGGTTGATATAGTATATCTGGATTTTCAGAAAGCTTCTGACTAAGTCCCTCATGAGAGACTTTTGGTGAAATCCAAAAGTCATGGGATAGAGGCAGTGTACTATTGTGGATCAGGAACTGGTTAAAAGATAGAAAACAGAGGGTAGGGCTAAATGGCCAATTTTCCCAATGGAAAAAGGTGAATAGTGGAGTACCCCAGGGATCTGTGCTGGGTCCGCTGCTTTTAACATATTCGTAAATGACCTGGAAATGGGAATAACGAGTGAGATAATCAAATTTGCAGATGACACAAAATTATTCAAAGTTATTAAAACCTATGAGGATTGTGAAAAATTGCAGGAGGACCTTGATAAATTGGAAGAATGAGCATCCAAATGGCAGATGAAATTTAATGTGGACAAGTGCAAAGTGATGCAGCTAGGAAAGAAGAACCCAAACTATGGTGATATTTGTGGAAAGACAGAGCTTTATTGACCCAATGACACCCCGACACAGGCCGTGTTTCGCTACCCTTCGTCAGTGCTTTGTCTGGCATATGCTAAAAACATAAATATGTAAATACTTAAATCATAAAAGAACAAATCACTCAAAACACCAAAACAAAATCAATAATTAAACAAATTAATGATAAAAATAATAAATAATGACATCAATAAATAAAATAAAACTAATGTAACACAATACTGAAATGTTCATATGTGTAAAAAACATTACATAAAGTGCTAAAATGTTCATATGTATAAAAAACATTAAAACCACCAAAAGGATGTGACACATAAAACATAAATACCTCTGATAAAGAACGTTAGACCCAAAGGTCTCGTATCCTGCTGTTATAACCTTATTAGAAATCTGTACCCTCTAAAAGGAATATAAATAAATAAGTTAAATATGAACAATACATACAATATCAAAAACTAAATGCATAAAATATAGAGGTCAGAAAAAACTTATAAAGTGTCGGGTTGTCATTGGGTCAATAAAAATTCTGTCTTTCCACAAATATCACGTTTTGGACTGGTTTCTGCATTCTACGTGATATCTGCTTCGGTTGTGTTGCACCCAAACTATGGTTACACGATGTAAAGTTCCACATTAGGAACCACCACCCAGGAAAAAGATTTAGGCATCATTATGGATAACATGTTGAAACCTTCCATCCAGTGTGCAGCAGAGGCCCAGATAGCAAATAGAATGCTAGGTATCTTAAGGAAAGGAATAGAGAGTAAAACAAAGGATATTATATTGCCTCTGTATCGTTCCATGGTGTGACTGCATCTTGAATATTGTGTACAATTATGGTCGCCGTATCTTAAAAAGGATATAGCATTATTAGAAAAGGTACAGAGAAGAGCCACCAAAATGGTAAAGGAGATGGAAGGATACCCCCATGAAGAGAGGTTAAAAAGGTTAGGGCTCTTTAACCTGGAAAAGAGACGGCTGAGGGGAGATATGATAGAGATTTATAAATTAATGAACGAATGGGGATCAGCTGTTCTTGAAGGAGGTGTGTGGAGCTGCTCATCAGCCTGGCGGCTGCCGCTGCTGCGGAGATGTTGGAGATCGCTGTTTCCCCTCCCCATTCCATCGGGCAGGCACAGCCGGGACAGCTTTGACCGGGAGGTCTTCCCTTCGGGGGATAAAACGCTGTGCCGGGAGTCTCTCCAGTGGATCAGCTGTTCTTGAAGAAGGTGTGTGGAGCTGCTCATCAGCCTGGGGGCTGCCGCTGCCGCGGAGGTGTTGGAGATCACTGTTTCCCCTCCCCATTCCATCGGGCAGGCACAGCCGGGACAGCTTTCACCGGGAGTTCTTCCCTTTGGGGGATAAAACGCTGTGCTGGGAGTCTCTCCAGTGGATCAGCTCTTCTTGAAGGAGGTGTGTGGAGCTGCTCATCAGCCTGGGGGCTGCCACTGCCGCAGAGGTGTTGGAGATCGCTGTTTCCCCTCCTCATTCCATCAGGCAGGCACAGCCGGGACAGCTTTGACCGGGAGGTCTTCCCTTCGGGGATAAAACGCTGTGCCGGGAGTCCCTCCAGTGGATCAGCTATTCTTGAAGGAGGTGTGTGGAGCTGCTCATCAGCCTGGGGGCTGCCGCTGTCGCGGAGGTGTTGGAGATCGCTGTTTCCCCTCCCCATTCCATCGGGCAGGCACAGCCGGGACAGCTTTGACCGGGAGGTCTTCCCTTCGGGGATAAAACGCTGTGCCGGGAGTCCCTCCAGTGGATCAGCTGTTCTTGAAGGAGGTGTGTGGAGCTGCTCATCAGCCTGGGGGCTGCCGCTGCCGCGGAGGTGTTGGAGATCGCTGTTTCCCCTCCCCATTCCATCGGGCAGGCACAGCCGGGACAGCTTAAATCCTTAGGCCCTTCCTTCATTTTTCAGTTATAAATTTGTTTCTTGTCTTTTATGCGGAGCGTGTTCCGAAGGGGCGTGTCCAAAGGGGCTAGCTCCGCCCCTTTGGCACCCCTTCAGCATCACTGCGGCGTCTCTGTGGTGCATTCGGTTTGCCTTTGGGATTCCGCTCCTCGCAACCTGCTTAAGGTGTGTTTTTCTTTGTTTGTTTTGTGTTTTTTTAGTAGTTTTACTTAGGTTGGTTGGTCATGGGGAAGCGGAAAGCCAAAGTTGGGGGCAGAACTCCGGAGGTTGCGGCTGGAGATATGAAACCAGTCGGGCCCTTGGATAAGCATTTTGCTCCCCTTCCAATTGCACAATCTTCTCCAGAGTTGGTGTCTTTGAGCTCTGGTGGCAGATCCCCCCCTTTGCGCCCTACTCCTGGAGTTTCTTTCGAGGGTCCTGTTGAGTCCTCCACATCGGTGAGACAATTGCAGCCGATTAATATTCCGAAGTCAATCCCGTCGATTGGTGAGAGTGGCTCTTCGGAGCTTCCTGTCCCTTCCTCAGATTCTGAAATTACCTTAAAAGATGTTTGGGCCGTGTTAAAATGTATTGATTCTAAAATGTCTTCCTCTTTTAATTCCTTCTGTACGTTTTCTCAGGAAACTGTTACTTCTTTGCAACAATTGGATGCAAAAGTTACAGTTATAGATACGGCTGTTAGTAGATTAGAGTCCCAGGTGCTTCCATTACATGCTTTTGGTGTGGCTGGAATAAAAGATTCTTTGATGCTTCATTCTAAGTTAGAGCGCCTAGAAAACTCCATGCGTGCGTCTAATTTACGATTTCTGAATTTTCCTCAGTCCCCGTTATTATCACACAGAATTCTATTGGATTAATTTCCCAAAGAAGTGCTGGGTATTTCTGATACAATTGATTTTTTACAGATCTATTATATTCCCTCAACGTTCAAGAAACTTAATTCGGTTGATGGGGAATTAGATGAGATTGCTTCTCCTATGACAAATTTGACCGCCTTTTTGGAGGACTCTCAGGACATTATAAATGTTCGGGCCACACTACTGGTTACTTTTTCCTCTGTGGAAATAAAGCAGCGTATACTTAGGGCCTTTTTTAAGGTCAAAATGGTTAAGTTCTGTGTCCAGTCGGTTAATATATTTCCTGATGTCGCCCGTAGCACCCAGTTGCGCCGAAGACAGTTTTTAGATCTCAAGTCCCAGGTATTGGCACTAGGTGCTACGTTCTTCTTAAGGTTTCCTTGCAAATGTATCCTTGGGTATGAAGGTGCTTCATATATCTTTGTTGAAGTTTCTCATTTAGAAAATTTTCTTTCTGGGAAAGGGGCTTAAGTTAAAGGAGGGGACGTAACCTCCATTTGTGGATAGTATATATTCTTGTTTTTCGTTTTTTCAATGTTTCTTTGCTGTTAACAGTGGGATTCCATGATGTGGACTTTATCATTGTGTATATTTCCTATTTTAGTATAATATTTGCTTTCTTTATTCTTTATGGGATTGACCTGTACCTATTTTGGTTGTTGTATATGACTAAAATCAATAAAAAATAAAATAAAATAAAATAAAAATAAATGAATTAATGAATGGAGTGGAACAGGCAAACGTAGCTTCATTGCATGCCCCCTAGTCTATCTATATTTTGATGGCGACCAGAATTGCACACAATATTCAAGGTGCGGTCGCACCATGGAATGATACAGAGGCATTATAATATCCTTTGTTTTCTTCTCCATTCTTTTCCTTTCGATAGCTAGCATTCTATTTGCTCGGCCGCCGCTGCACACTGGGCGGAGGGTTTTAACATGTTATCCACAATGACGCCTAAATCTTTTTCCTTGGTGATGGTTCCTAATGTGGAACCTTGCATCGTGTAACCATAGTTTGGGTTCTTCTTTCCTAGCTGCATAACTTTGTACTTGTCCACATTAATTTTTATCTGCCATTTGGATGTTCATTCTTCCAATTTATCAAGGTCCTCTTGCAATTTTTCACAATCCTCATTTCCAGGTCATTTACGAATATGTTAAAAAGCAGCAGACCCAGCACAGATCCCTGGGGTACTCCACTATTCTTTATTATGCGTTTTTGCTTCCACAGCAAGCTTCTTCTCAAATTCTCTCTTTGCCTGCCTTATCAATGCCTTGCATCTAACTTGTCAGTGCCTATGTTGTTCCCAGTTTTTCATCATTTGGCTCCTTTTTCCATTTCCTGAAAGATGTTGTTTTGGCATCAACAGCCTCTCTGACCTCACCTTTAAACCATGCCGGCAGTTTTTTGGACTTCCTTCCACTTTTCTTAAAGTGTAGAATACAGCTGGTCTGGGCATCCAATATAGTATTTTTAAACAACACCCAAGCTTGATGTAAATCTTTAACCTTTGCAACTGCTCCTTTAAATTTGTTCTTAACTATTTTCCACATTTTATCATAGTCTCCATTTTGAAAGTTAAACATTGGCAAACATCTTGCATGCAGTATTACCCATAGTTGAGCCTGTGCACACCATGGTCAGGAATATCTCCTAAGGCAGCAGATTATGGCAGCACTGGAAGAAATGACACAAATCTGGAACATAGTGAGTGGATCTATAACTCATCAATACTGTGTCAGATGTTTTTGGCTACATCTGTTTGGTATGTGGTTTGACTTCATTAGAGTTTTCTTGTAGAGGCACGTTCCAATGTAGGTGTCCAGCCCCTGTGCGGACTACTGAAATTGGGATGCTCAGAGGTAGACCCCAATTTGATCCCACATGGACTAGACGAGCCCGCGGGTTCAGAATCAGGTCTAGGGCCTGAACGTATAGGCCGGGCCCTGATTCCGATCAGCCTACACACCCACCAGATCCCCGGCTACCTCAGTCAGTCTTCTGAATGCCATGGCACTGCAGTTCCATTCAGGAACCACGAATGCCATCTGCTGCCGATTTCCTTCATTCCCCGCAGTCGTACCCTTGATCTGGCCAGGATCCGGCTGCAGGGAACTTCCTGCACCCCACTACATTTTGTCCCCAGCCCGGCAGCTTGATTGCCCGTCTAAGTTCATGTACAGGACAGACCTTGGAATTGGCCCTGTATATCCGGGGTTGTGGACCGCTCATGCCCCACCCTTGATCTGCCTCCACAACTCCCCTCATGTCTCCATCTAAGCTTCCTCATACAAATGCATTGTTCATATGGGGAGGCTTTTGCCAGGGCTGGCAGGGGGGCATCCAATGGGCCGTCCATCCCTGCTATTCATGGGACAGAATGACTCCCATAGTCTATATATGGTCATTGGTAGCCACAGCCCTAAAAGCTTTCCTGTCACTGGATATACAATGATTGACTGGAAGTGGCACAGTCACTATTTGGAGGTGTAAATGGAGTATATGCAATGTTCCCTCTAAGCTGGCAGGCTTCTCTAATTTTCCATGTACAGAGCCCAGCCCACTGAATTCCTGGAGTAGGCAGAGGGCAGGCAGGTCACAGATTCACTGACACCATATGCTGCCATGTACACCCAAGGATCCCGATGTCCTACCTGCAGTGTATGTGCAGCCCATTTCGCACTGGCCAAGATTTGGGAATCATGAGGACATGACCCATTTTCTGATACTGTAATAAGCTGAGGTAATTCCATGTAAATTTGCCCTTTGTGTGGTTGCAGTATAGTGCAGATAGCAATCCTGCCACATCTGGTAGTCATGTCTTTCAATGGTGAGTAAGACCCTGTTCCTCTGAGTGCATTGCTTCTCACCCCAGGGAAAGAAGAGTTACAAGACAAAGAGCGCTATTAAAGTGCATGCTTTAGTCTCTTAGGTGCATCCTTCTCTTTCAGATGTGCAAATATCCCTTGCATACTATACCAGTCTGTACTAGAGGAGATCAAACCTCAGCTTTCTTTAGAAGCTCAGATGACAAGACTTCGACTTTCATACTTTGGACACATCATGCGGAGAGAGAGATCATTAGAGAAAGACATCATGCTTGGCAAGATATAAGGTCAACGCAAAAGAGGAAGGCCAGCAGTGAGATGGATCGATACAATAACAGCAGCTACGGGTACCAGTCTGTCAACAATAAGCCGCCTGACTGAAGACCGAACACAATTTAGGATAGCTATCCAGAGGGTCGCCATGAGTCGACTCCGACTCGACGGCACTTAACAACAACACTATAATAATGAAGAGCTCTAGGTTGCTGGAAATATTTCTGAAAGGTGGAACAAAAAAAGTTCACTTTCCATGAAAAATGAAGCATTTATAATAATACGTGCAGGGCTATTTGCCTTCTGACAGGTGTGTTTTTTTGCTTATAGGTTTTTGGTGCTGTTTTTGTGCAGAGGATGTTTTTTTTGGATGCCCAGAAGAGTTACATGTATTATTACACTGTCTGCAGCTGTTCTTGTTTAATAGGTTTCAGATATATGGTTGATTAGTGTAAAGGAACATAACTTATGGCTTTGGTGGCATTTTACTTTCTGTTTATATCATTAACACATTACAGTACTTGATAGTTGTCTTGCATAGACACAATAATTCAGAATCAAGGCCAACAACACTTTACTCGTCTAACATTCAAAAAAGACAAATACAAAAGAGGTTGTCGGTTTTTGATCAACACATTCACTGCTAGTTTCAGATCACAGTGGATTATAATACCCAGCATTTCTGAAGACTACTTTTACCGGGGCAGAAGTGTCATTGCTGTACTAATGGATGAAGAAACAGGAATGAAAGGCTATTGCTGAGCTGTTCAAACTGGAGGCACCTGCCCTCTCTACTCAATGCCTCCTTCTCCATTCCCCTCTTCTAACAAATATGTCTGCAGGGACACAACACAGGCATACTTTCCTTACGTTTGTAATTTTGGCAGCTCTTCTGGCTATACTGTTGCATTGCTAGGCCATGGTGAAATAGAAAGAAAGCACTAGTTTCCTTCCCCTTTCTTCCTCTCTTCTCCTAGTTAGGTTATCTTTTTAGAAGATGAGCTTTAGATTTGCAGCCTGTTATTTTGCAACTTGCATTCCCTGCAAAGGGAAAAATGGTTTCAACACTACTAAAAATATGTCTGCTGCAAGCTCTTTTAGCTTTGCTTGCCATAGCTGCATGTTTGCGACTAGAGAGTTCTGGATAAACAGGCTTAAGATGATATGAAATCTTCTCTGAATAAGGAATGACGCTTGCTGTTATTGGAGAGCAATGCACTCTTCGTATTCATAGTGGCCTGGAAATTACCCATTTTATGTTATTATTACTGTTCTGAGGGGAATTGGAGACAATAGCTAGTACTAAAGAAATGAAAAGGGGGTATTCATTTTTTCTGGAATGTTTTTATACTTAGGATTATGTTTATTAAGGAACGTTAAGGTAGCAAAGGTGCCGTTAATAGGCATTATCGGTGCCTTTGAGCAGTTAATGCCGCGGAAATGCTGATAATGCTGAATTAACGTGCAGAAGCTGGGGTAGCATTAAGGTAAAAGGAAGTAGAGAGTGGGAATTAATAGGATGGAGATTGGGCAGGGATAGCGTATGCCCCTTTAATGCCTCCCGGTGCCGGGAACCTTAACACCATCTGAAAGCTTGTGGTAAGGACTATTTCAGAGGGAGAGAGAGCCTATTTAAATGTATGCAATGTGCTCCTCCCATTGTAGCCCCCAAATAGTGATAGTAGTGCTCCATTGGCCTTAACAGCATGGTGCCCTATTAATAAAGGGCACTATGTTGTTGGAGCAAATTGGCAAAGGAAGTGCAATGTGAGTAATGCAGTGGGGCTGGATAATCCACTAGGCTGACAAGACAACTGCCTAGGGTGTATATCTACGATGTCTGGTATGACTCTGCTGTGACAATGGCAGCACAAAGATATATGCTGCCACAGACAAAAAGGAGTTGCGCCACCATCACTGCCACCATGCTGCCATGTCAGCATTATGTGAGGGTGGGGGTGGTGGTCGCAGCAGCTATGGTAGAAGAAATCTGTATCCTGGCCCTGCATGTCAGGTGCAACGCTGAAGTTGCCACTGTCAGTGGCATGCCAAGCATGTCATCAGCAGATACAGTGGAGCACATGGTGATGCCTTCCTTCCAAGATCTAAGGCATCAGCACACGTGCCCACATCCCTGTGCGGACGATTGAAATTGGGATGCTCAGAGGTAGAGCCGATTCTGATCCCACATGGACTAGACGAGCCCGCGGGTTCAGAATCGGGTCTAGGGCCTGAACGTACAGGCCGGGCCCTGATTCCGGTCAGTCTGCACACCCACCAGATCCCCGGCTACCTCAGTCAGTCTTCTGAATGGAGCCACAGTGCCATGGCAATGCGGCTCCATTCAGGAACCACGAATGCCATCTGCCGCCGATTTCCTTCATTCACCGCAGTCGTACCCTTGATCTGGCCAGGATCCGGCTGCAGGGAACTTCCTGCACCCCACTACATTTTGGTGGAGGGGGCAGGAGCTGCATAGTGTGACTAGTTGCATGTATGCAACTTCAATAAGGCCTCCTGCAGCACTGAAGTGGTGGCTATGCCACTCTTGCAAGGAGGGAGGTATTGGTCGGCATGCTATCTACCATGATCAGTGGACCCTGGCACCTGGCTAGTTGCCTAATGGATGGGCTGGCCCTGGGATCAGGATGCCCCCCACTTGCACATATTGAGTGGCTATGAGCATGTGGGGTAAAAAATATGCCACTGAGGCAGGAATACTATGCAGGGTAGCGTTCTCCAAAATGCTCCCGTTCTACATGCAGGACCCAAAAGGCATGGATGAGACGATGGTGCAAGGATGAGGGTTTTGGATTTGTTAGGAACTGGGCAACATTCTGAGGAAAGGAGAGGCTCTTCCGTAGGGATGCTCTTCACCTTAGCCGGGATGGAACCAGGCTGCTGGCATTAACTTTAAAAAAGGAGATAGAGCAGCTTTTAAACTAGATAATAGGGGAAAGTTAACAGTCGCCCAAGAGAGCATGGTTCTGAACAATGCATTCTTGAAGGATACTACCAAAAGCAGAGAGGTTCCAAAATAGAGTAAAGTAGCCCAAATGCCCTTGAGTATGGAGCAGACAGAGCTTAAAGATTCCAAATTATCCATGCCTACCAATAGCCAAATTAATATGAATAAATTACAGTCTCTTAAATGCTTGTATGCAAATGCTAGAAGTCTAAAAACTAAGATGGGAGAGTTAGAATATACAGCACTAAATGAGAAGTTAGATATGTTTGGAATCTCAGTGACATGGTGGAAGGAGGACAACCAGTGGGACACTGCCATACCTGGGTACAGTCTATATCGTAATGATAGAGCTGATCAAATTGGTGGAGGGGTTGCGCTCTATGTTAGAGGGCATTGAGTCAGAAAGGATTAAAGTTTTTCAAGAAACAAAATTTGCTGTAGAATCTCTATGGATTGAAATTCCATGTATAAAGGAGAAGGCGATGGCAGTGGGGATGTACTATCGACCGCCTGGCCAGAATGAACAAATGGATGATGAAATGCTCAAAGAAATCAAGGAAGCCAACATGTAGATAGTCATGGCTTAATAGGAGACAGCCAACATGGCTTTAGAAAAGGAAGATCTTGTCTTACTAATCTGTTATGTTTTTTTGAAGGTGTGAATAAACAGCTAGACAAAGATGAGTCAGTTGATATAGTGTATTTGGACTTTCAGAAAGCCTTTGACAAAGTCCCTCATCAGAGACTTTTGGCAAAAACTAAAGAGTCATGGGATAGGAGGCTATGTACTATTGTGGATCAGGAACTGGTTAAAAGATAGAAAGCAGAGGGGTAGGGCTAAATGGCCAATTTTCCCAATGGAGAAAGGTGAATAGTGGTGTACCCCAGGGATCTGTGCTGGGTCCGCTGCTTTTTGACATATTCATAAATGACCTGGAAAGTGGGATAACGAGTGAGGTTATCAAATTGCAGATGACACAAAACTATTTAAAGTTGTTAAAACCCATGAGGATTGTGGAAATTTGCAAGAGGATCTTGATAAATTGGAAGACTGGGCATCGAAATGGCAGATGAAATTTAATGTTGACAAGTGCAAAGTTATGCACCTAGGGAAGAACGACCCAAACTATGGTTACACGATGCAAGGTTCCACATTAGGAACCACCACCCAGGAAAAAGATTTAGGCGTCATTGTGGATAACATGTTAAAACCCTCTGCCCAGTGTGCAGAAGCGGCCAAGAGAGCAAATAGAATGCTAGGTATCATAACGAAAGGAATGGAAAATAAAACAAAGGATATTATAATGCCCCTGTATCGTTCCATGGTGCGACCGCACCTTGAATATTGTGTGCAATTCTGGTCGCCGTATCTTAAAAAGGGCATAGCGTTATTAGAAAAGGTTCAGAGAAGAGCCACCAAAATGGTAAAGGGGATGGACGGATACCCCTATGAAGAAAGGCTAAAAAGGTTAGGGCTCTTTAACCTGGAAAAGAGACCGCTGAAGGGAGATATGATAGAAGTCTATAAATTAATGAACGGAGTGGAAGGGGTAGATCGATTGTTTACGTTATCAGAATATAGGAAGACTAGGGGACATGCAATGAAGCTACAGGGTAAACTATTTAAGACTAATAAGAGAAAATATTTTTTCACTCAACGTGTACTCAAACAGGATACTGGGCTTGAAGGACTTTCTCTGACCCAGTATGGCATATCTTATGTTATTAACAAAAAGTAGACAAAGCCATGGGTCCAGGAGGGATACATCCAAGAAAACTGAGGGAACTTGGGGACATTCTAGCGGCTCCCCTGTCTGACCTTTTCAATGCCTCTTTGGAGTGAGGAGTGGTGCCAGAGGACTGGAGAAAGGCGCATGTAACCCCTTTACATAAAAGTGGACATAAGGATGACATTGAGAACTATAGGACAGTTAGTCTAACTTCTGTGGTTAATAAATTATTGGAAAGGCTACTAAAAGAGAGAGTAGTGAGGTTTCTGGAGTCAGTGGATTGCAGGATCCGAAGCAGCATGGATTCACCAGAGGTAGGTTTTGTCAGACAAATTTGATTGATTTCTTTGACTGGGTGATCAGGGAGTTGGACTGAGGGAGAGCCTAGATGTGGTGTATTTAGATTCCAGTAAAGCCTTTGACACCGTTCCACATAGGTGATTTAGAAACAAACTGAGCACCATAGAGATGGACCCTAAAGTTACTGATTGGGTTAGAAATTGGTTGAGTGGGAGGCGACAAAGGGTACAGGTAAATGGAGCTGATTCTGATGAGAAGGTGGTGTGCTGTAGGAATCTGTCCTTGGTCCGATTCTTTTTAACATCTTTGTTAGTGATGCGGAAGAGCTGTCAGGTAAGGTTTGCTTGTTTGTGGATGATACCAAAATCTGCTATAGAGTAGGCACCCAGAAAGGAGTAGATAACATGAGGAGGGATCTAGCTAAGCTTGAAGAAAGGTCTAGAATTTGGCAGCTGAAATTTAATACAAAAAAATGCAGGGTCATGCATTTGGGTTGCAAAAATCCAAAGGAGCAGTACAGTGTAGGGGGTGAGCTACTTCTGTCCACAAAAGAGGAGTGGGACCTGGACGTAATTGTGTGTGATGATGTTAAAATAGCTAAACAGGTAGAAAAGGTAACTGGGAAAGCCAGAAGGATGCTTGGGTGTATAGGGAGAGGAATGGCCAGCAGAAAAAAGGAGGTAATAATGCCTCTGTATAAGCCTCTGGTGCGACCTCATTTGGAGTATTGTGTGTAATTCTGGAGACCGCACCTTCAAAAGGATATAAGCATGATGTGTCAGGCTAGGCACAGATGGTATGTTGGCGCCTGACACAGCCCAGTGTCGCCCAACATATGCAAGCTGCCTGTGATTGATCTAGCTAATTGGAATTCTCTGAAAAACAGACTAGCTGGTGTTCTTGTGCTGTTGGTAACTTGATGATAACTATGGTCTTGGCAGGCTAACACTCACGGGGGGGGGGGGGGGGGGCAGAAAAAGAAGAGATTCTTCCGCAATTAGACAACCAAAGGAGGACAGCGGAAGAAATGACCACGGCCTACCAGATGATAAATAAAATTCTTTATTGAGGACCCAACTTAACAAGTTTCGGCCGAAGCCTTCATCAGGGGTCTGCACAAAATGTGCAGACCCCTGATGTGCAGACCCCTGATGAAGGCTTCGGCCAAAACTTGTTAAGTTGGGTCCTCAATAAAGAATTTTATTTATCATCTGGTAGGCCGTGGTCATTTCTTCCGCTGTCCTCCTCTAGACAACACTCACTGCAATTGAGTTCCTTGGAAACAGCTGCCACAACCTTAGTGAATGACATGAGATATTATAGGAGATTCCCTGGCCAATGGATGCAAAACACAGGGCCAGATAAGACAGGCCATTCCTACATGACACAATTGTATAGAATATCAAATGATGAGCATCACACACTTCAGACAATAGCAGTAGCACACTGGTAGTGATATAGATCTGCTCCAGAACTTCCTCACATTTAGGGTGACTGCTGAAACAGGTCAGTTGCACATATGGTGGCTGTTATGTGCAGGAGGCACACAATGTCTCTGCATATTACAGAGCTGATATGATGTATTGCTGCATATATCTGCTCAGATCGTAAGATCATAAGATATGCCATACTGTGTCAGACCAAGGTCCATCAAGCCCAGTATCCTGTTTCTAACAGTGGCCAATCTAGGTCATAAGTACCTAGCAGTTTCCCCAAAAGACACAGGTTCCACAATGCTTGTATTGGGTCAAGCAGTGATATCCTGGGTCCCTTCTTAATAATGGTTTATGGACCTTTCCTCCAGGAACTTGTCCAAACCTTTTTTAAACTCAGCTACACTAACAGCTTTTACTACATCCTCCGATAACAAATTCCAGAGTTTGATTACACGTTGAGTGAAAAAATATTTTCTCTTATTAGTCTTAAAAAGGTTACCCTGTAGCTTCATTGCATGTCCCCTAGTCTTTTTATATTCTGATGACGTAAGCAATCAATCTACGTTTGCCCATTCTACTCCTTTCATTAATTTATAGACCTCTATCATATCTCCCCTCAACCGTCTCTTTTCGAGGTTGAAGAGCCCTAACCTTTTTAGCCTCTCTTCATAGGAGTATCCTTCCATCCCCTTCAGTTTATCAAATAGTTGTAATACACTTCCCCGTGTATTGATATTTCTTTCAATTCTTCTGCACTATCACCTTTAAATATCACTTTAGTCATGGGTAACATCCCTTCATCTTCCTCAATAAAGACCGAAGCCAAGAATTCATTCAGTCTCTCCGCTATGGCCTTGTCCCCTCTTAGTGCCCCTTTTACCCCTCTATCATCATCTAATGATCCAACTGACTCTCTCACAGGTTTTTTGTTACAAATGTACTTGAAGAAGTCTCTATTACGCTTTTTTGCTTCCACAGCAAGCTTCTCAAATTCTCTCTTTGCCTCCCTTATCAATGCCTAGCATTTAACTTACCAGTGCTTGTGCAGTTTCCAATTTTTGTCATTTGGCTCTTTTTTTCATTTCCTGAAAGATGTTCTTTGTCAACAACAGCCTCTCTGACCTCACCTTTAAGCCATGCTGACAGTTTTTTGGACTTCCACTTTTCTTAAAGCATTTAATACAGCTGGTCTGGGCTTCCAAGATAGTATTTTTAAACAATACCCAAGCTTGATGTAAGTCTTTAACCTTTGCAACAGACCAGCGCTTCAATCCCACTTGTTCTTTTTGTGACTCTGGGAAACTCACTTCAATTACTGCCAGATATAGTCCGGTGTTCGCATTGACTGGAAGACACACATCAATATTGTTTTTTATATGTTACAATAGCACTTTGGTTCTGCAAACATGTACATTGCAATCATGCCCATTGGACTGCATGACTCTATTGGCTTTGCTGTAGCCCATTGCAAAAGGTCATACATGTTCACCCTGTAGATAGATGTATGACACATGAGTTGGAACAAGGGGAGCACCCCCCTGCAGCACCAAGAGAAGCACAACAAAGCAGGAGGAAATGTCACTGGAGGACTAAAAGCTTTTATTCATGTCATCGGGCCTGCCCACACATGTTTCGACCGTATGCCCTTCTTCAGGGGACTTCGACCTTAAAAACATACACCTAAAAATTACAAAAATATAAACAATCATACAATAAATTAAGACAGTAAAATGTAAAAAGAACCCATCAAAAATATATGTATGTATAAAAGAGCCAAAACATTGACATAAATATATTAAAAATAAATATATGAATATAGAAAAATTAAAAGCAGTCATCATGATAATAATAGCAGAAAATAATAAATAATAACACACCAAAGTAAAAAACATGAAAACATGTTGCGATAAAAAAGTGTAAATAATAGAGTGAAATGTGATCAAATTTGTAGACTTCTTTTGTTCCAACTGTATGTTATAATGCATTTGATCCTATGGAAGATTCATACAAATTATTAGAAAGCTTACAATCAAGGATTTCTTTTTCAATAATACCACAGTTAGTACTGACACATTAATTATTCATAAAAAATCTACATGGATTCCTCCTATCAGTACACACTCAGCCGTTGAAGTCTTTGAGAAGGCAGTCCTGAAGGGGATTCAAGACTTAGAAGGTACATGTCCTTGTATATTTTATAATGTTTTGAAAGAACAAAGACAGGCTATTGAAGAACTTAAGGCAGACTATAGGATAGAAATAAAACCGGCTGATAAAGGAGGAGTGATTGTTGTAATGAATAGGAAGAATTACATTCTGCAGATCAAAAGACAACTTAGTGATGATATGTTTTATAAGTGGCTTGACACAGATCCCACTCCCCTCCTTAAAAAACAATTAGATGCTCCAATAAAGACAGGCATACAAGCAGGGCTTATAACAAATAAAGAATGAGACTTCTTAACTGTTGCTCATCCTGTGGTTCCCACAATGTATATATTACCCAAAATTCACAAGTCCCTATAGAAAACTGATTATTTTGGCAATCGGGTCCTTATTTGAGTCAGTTTCTCAGTTTCTAGATGTGCTGTTGTGATCCTTTGTTTGTCAGATGCCCTCGTACACAAGAGATTCAGCACATATTATTCAAATTTTAGAAGCTTTTGAAGGTTATCATCGGTATTTACTGCTGGTCACACTGGATATAGTTTCCCTCTATACCAATGTTTATTTTATTTTATTTATTTATTTATCTATTACTTCTATACCGCCCCTTCCAGAGATCAAGGGCGGTTTACATGGAACAAGTTAACATATTATGTATATTTCGGTATACATTTACATTGAACAGGAATTTTCTAACTTTTTACAAATAACAATAAATGCGATAAACTGTCCAAACTATTTACATAGGTTATTTACAAGTAGTTATATACAATGTGTTACAGAATAATCATAGCTCATGCGTAAGTGGTGGGATTTATTTCCATTTTTTCATAAGTTTTTTTGTGTGTGTGGGAGGACTGTGTGGGGTTAGCTAATTGCGGTTTTGGGAGTTTTGAGTTTGTGTGTTTGTGGATGCTGTGGGACAGGACTTGGAGGGTAGGGGATTTGGAAATGTTCGGAGAATAGGTAGGTTTTGAGATCCTTCCGAAATTGGGAGAGGTCTTTTATGATACGGAGGCCTAATGGGAGATCATTCCAGAGCATGGGGGCAGTGAACGTGAAGGCTCTGGCACTTGAGGATTTTTTATTCTTCGTGAATGTTTTTGGCATATCGAGTGAGTGGGCTGCATTTTGTCTGCGAGCTCTCGATTCGGATGGGGTCTGTAGTAGTGTTGATAGGTGTGAGGGGGCGATATCGTTTAGGAGCTTGAAAGTTGTTAGGAGAATTTTGTATCTGATTCGGCTGTTTATAGGAAGCCAATGTAGTTCTAGGAGTATCGGGGTCACATGGTCCGTTAGACGAGCTTTAGTGATTACTTTTGCGCAGATGTTCTGGGCTCTTTGTAATAGGTAAGTATTATTTTCTGGTAGGCCAATTAGGAGACTGTTGCAATAATCAAAATGGGGTGTGATGAGTGTATTTACAACCGATCTAAAGTCATGTGTGTCAAGGAGGGGCCTTAGGTGTTGTATGGTTTTGAGTTTATGAAATATGGTTCTTACTGTCTGCTTTATGTGCGGTAGCATGGTGAGGCAATATATTTGGTTAAACATACTCTCCTATTACGGGATGAAGGTTTAAGTGCATGCCTTTGTTTTTTCTTATGCAATTGGCGGAACGTACACTTACCAAGAATTTCTTTTGATTCAATGGACCTTTTTATATCAATAGATGAAGGGAGTGACCATGGGGTCACCAGTGGCACCTGATGTGGCTAATTTGTATGTCGCTAATTTTGAGGCTAAATTTTTAGAAAGGCATCCTTACAAGGATAACATCAGACTATGGCAGAGATATATTGACGACGTGCTTTTCATATGGTATGGTGATCGTAGTTCTCTAGACACATTCTCCATTGGCTGAATACACTAGATGAGAATCTACAGTTTGAGGCATCTATAGGGGAACAGGCAGTATCCTATTTGGATATTATGATTATCAAAGAAACTGCTAGGTTCAAAACTATTTTATATGGTAAACTTACAGAGACAAATCACTTTCTGCACTATCAGAGTTATCATAATAGTTCTTTGAAGACTAACCTTCCGATCAGTCAATTTCTTAGGGCTAGATGCATCTGTTCAGTTGATGCAGATTTTGAGGACAATTACAAAAATATAAACAATCATACAATAAATTAAGACAGTAAAATGTAAAAAACAAAACCCTTAAAAATATGTGAAGACAGCCTACGAACGAGCCAAGCACACAGAACGCGCTTCCCTTCTGACTGTGAAGAGAAAACAGCCTATAGACAAGATGGTTTGTGCTTTCCTCTTTTTCCAGTCAGTCAAGGAAGATTGCTGAAATCATACATCAGGAATGACATAATATACAGACAATTCCATCCTTTGCGGAACAAGATGTGATTGCTGCATATAAAAGCAACCACAATGTATCTAATATACTTATGCTCTTTGCATTACCGGTTTTCCATCATCGGGTTCCTACCACGGGACATTTCCGGCGTGGTACATGCTTCGTTTGTGAACATGTTATCATTTGTAAAGGGGCTTTTATTCATCTACGAATAGGGAAACGCTTTCCCTTGACAAATTTTACTAACTGCAATTCAGATAATGTGATATACATTATCATATGTCCATGTAACCTTCTCTACATAGTGAAGACAAGTAGAAATGTAAAAACACGCATTATAGAACACCGGAGCTGTTTGAAGTGCAATATTCCACAAAAAACCCTGGTAGGTCATTGGGCTACAGCTAAATACAAGATTTCGGATTTAAAATTTCTGGTCTTTAAACAGGTACATCCCCACTGGAGGGGAGGAGACAATAACAAGACTCTCCCCTGGTTGGAACAGAGAATCATTTTTCAGATGAATATCTTACATCTTATGGGTCTCAATCAAAACTTGGATTTCACTGCATTTTTATAAGTTGCGGTTTTTATAAGTTGTGTTTTATTTATTTATTTACTATCATACACATTGTATAATATTTTTATCATGTCTACCCCCTCTTTTTTATATATATTTTTAATTAACATGTTTTAGCTTTTTATTGCTTCTTTTATTATTCTTTTATCATTTTAGCTTATCCCTTTTGCTGTCTCCCATAGAATGCTTTGCGCGACATAACAACTTGAGAATATGCTACATACCTCTTTTAGACCCCATGTGCCTCCCTGTGACCATCATAACTATTTTTAAGTTCTCTCTGGTGTTCCATTAAGAACTGTTCCTTGGTTTTTCATCATTAGCTACCCTCCCCCTTTTTCCCTCTCCTTTGCTGTTTTTTTAAATTTGTATCATTTATTATATTTAATTGGTGACTGTTATGTTTATAAGCAATTGTTTTTAAGAGAGTTTTATAGTCCTTATCATTTTATACTTTTATAGCATAATATTTGGATTAGGTTTAATCATTTTTTACTATTTGGTTTCCCCTCTTTTTTGCATATATGACACTCATTTCTCCGTGGTTGATATTCAGAGTTTATTTTCAAAGTTGTATTGCTATGCTACATATTAGATCTACAAGACATATCAATTTACCTTTTCTGGTTTGAGACCATAGTGACCCTTGAAGGTCTCTTATTCTATAAGAGGATTCCTTGATCAAGCTCGTAATATGCACTGTGTACACTTGAACCATATCAAGGGTAAACAGCAATGAATTTTTCTAGATTGAGGAACAGACAAACATTTAGGTGGCTACAAATTATACATATCGTTGATAACGCTACGCTACTTGAAATCATATATAAGACTTCTCGAAGCATAGAGATGACATCAATACAAAATGATTACTCTCATGATGTTCAAATCTAAGACTCACCACTGGCACAAATTTGGTCACATTTCATTCTTTTATTTACACATGTTTTGATGTGTTTTTACTTTGGTGTTTTATTATTTATTAATTGTTATTATTATTATCATGATGACTACTTTTAATTTTTCTATATTCATATATTTATTTTTAATATATTTATTTCATTGTTTTGGCTTTTTTATACATAAACATGGTTTTGATTGGTGTTTACATTTTACTGATTTAATTTACTGTATGATTGTTTATATTTTTGTAATTTGTATATGTATGTTTTTGAGGTAGAAGCCTCCTGAAGAAGGCCGTAGGGCTGAAACATGTGTTGGGCAGATCCGGTGACACAAATAAAAGCTTATAGTCCTCCAGTGGCATTTCCTCCTGCTTTGTTGTGTTTCTCTGGCACATGAGTTGTACAGTATATGATTGGAATATTTCATCATAACTGTGACTGACCATCTTTAGCTCCATCACATAAATGCAGTACACGCAGGCATATCCCACTCCAGGGATGGTCTCCTGCAGGGATCATTATACATCCTTACCTGCTCCATATGGTCAATATGAGAGACACTTGTCCAGTTGTTATATGCACATGTGTCAGGAAGATTGTATAGTGAAAAGTTGAGGCAGCTGTCACACCCAAATAGCTGGTATTGGAACTTCCCCATGGCATGGATACTATTTTTACACACACACTACAACTACATTTGTGCACTCACATCAGGTACATTGGGGCAGCAAGACATACCACATTTTCATCTACCGCCATCCATCCCTCAGTCCATCCATCAGCATATGCCCATCATGTACAGTCATGTATTCTCCTGTCAGCTGCTACACCATGGCCCACAGAGAAACATTTTAATCATTAAGACATATCACTCACACCTTTCCTGTGAATGATCTACATCACCACTCATGCTCAGTCATCCTTTTGATACCCTAACTTTGGCCATGCTACACTTCTTCCCAATCCTATGCCTCACGCTGACATTATAACAGATTATATGAGCACCTCTCACTGATACAGTATAACTGCGTCCCACATTATCATCCCCCTTACTAACACATAGGACACATATGGATCTGACATGTCCATCAGCTCTTATGCTTCCTTCCATCCATCATCTAAAATGTGACTTTCACAAGAGCTCCCTTATCCTGCATTAAGGTGACTGTCATTTTCGTGGGTTAAGATGCATGCTTGCAAGGTGCCCTTACCGCCAGACTGCCTACTCCCCGCCTCGGGTTTTATCGCTCGAAAATATCCTTAACACTGCCGTTTATGCTCAATCTCTGGAGCGACCTTACCGCTCTTTAGTAAACATACCCCTGAGAGTTTTAGGAGGTGATCACACCACAAATCCAACAACCTCTAGACTGCCTAAAGTGGCCATGCCAATGAATGTTGTTTTAGAAGATGTGTAAAAATGACATGATAAGGATGTGTATGCATGGAAATGTTGCATGAAATGAGCTTAGAATGGTGGGTGATATGGTGGTAGAAGGTGTTGGCACTGTAACAAACAGCAGACTAGACAACTAAAAAACTCTTTACTATACTTAGCAAACAATTTGAACACATTAAACTGTAAACATAAATCTCTAATTACTTGAGTAAAGCTTTACATTTCTAGCTTGAGAGGGGCAGAGCTCTGTGCACTCTACTGCATAAGAGTATCTGTGAGGACACAGAGCTCTGCCCTCATTCCCTACAGATAAGAACATACGAACATAAGACATGCCATACTAGGTCAGACCAAGGTCCATCAAGCCCAGTATCCTGTTTCCAACAGTGGCCAATCTAGGTCATACGTACCTAGCAGTTTCCCCAAAAGACACAGGTTCCGCAATGCTTGTACTGGGTCAAGCATTGATATCCTGGGTCCCTTCTTAATAATGGTTTATGGACCTTTCCTCCAGGAATTTGTCCAAACCTTTTTTAAACCCAGCTACACTAACAGCCTTTACTACATCCTCTGGTAACAAATTCCAGAGTTTGATTACACGTTGAGTGAAAAAATATTTTCTTTTATTAGTCTTAAATAGTTTACCCTGTAGCTTCATTGCATGTCCCTAGTCTTTCTATATTCTGATAATGTAAACAATCGATCTACGTTTACCTGTTCCACTCCGTTCATTAATTTATAGACTTCTATCATATCTCCCCTCAGCCATCTCTTTTCCAGGTTAAAGAGCCCTAACCTTTTTAGCCTTTCTTCATAGGAGTATCCTTCCATTCCCTTTACCATTTTGGTGGCTCTATATCCTTTTTAAGATACGTCGACCAGAATTGCACACAATATTCAAGGTGCGGTCTCACCATGGAACGATATAGAGGCATTATAATATCTTTTGTTTTCTTTTTCCATTCCTTTCCTTATGATAACTAGCATTCTATTTGCTCTCTTGGCTGCCGCTGCACACTGGGCCGAGGGTTTTAACATGTTATCCACAATGACGCCTAAATCTTTTTCCTGGGTGGTGGTTCCTAATGTGGAACCTTGCATTGTGTAACCATAGTTTGGGTTGTTCTTCCCTAGGTGCATAACTTTGCACTTGTCCACATTAAATTTCATCTGCCATTTTGATGCCCAGTCTTCTAATTTATCAAGATCCTCTTGCAATTTCCCACAATCCTCTTGGGTTTTAACAACTTTAAATAGTTTTGTGTCATCTGCAAATTTGATAACCTCACTCGTTATCCCACTTTCCAGGTCATTTATGAATATGTCAAAAAGCAGCGGACCCAGGACAGATCCCTGGGGTACACCACTATTCACCTTTCTCCATTGGGAAAATTGGCCATTTAGCCCAACCCTCTGCTTTCTATCTTTTAACCAGTTTTTGATCCACAGTAGTACACTGCCTCCTATCCCATGACTCTTTAGTTTTGCCAAAAGTCTCTGATGAGGGACCTTGTCAAAGGCTTTCTGAAAGTCCAGATACACTATATCAACCGACTCACCTTTGTCCACCTGTTTATTCACACTTTCAAAAAAACATAACAGATTAGTAAGACAAGATCTTCCTTGTCTAAAGCCATGTTGGCTGTCTCCCATTAGGCCATGACTATCTACATGCTGAGTAATTTTATTCTTTATGATGGTTTCTACCATTTTTCCCGGTACTGATGTCAGGCTCACCGGTCTGTAGTTTCCCGGATCACCCCTGGAACCCTTTTTAAAAATTGGTGTTACATTGGCGATCCTCCAATCTTCAGGTATTAGAGATGATTTTAATGATAGTTCACAGATTACTAATAGCAGGTCTGCAATCTCATATTTCAGTTCTTTCAACCCCCTTGGATGTATACCAACCGGCCCAGGTGATTTGCTACTCTTCAGTTTATCTAATAGTTGTAATACATCTTATTTATTTATTTATTTATTTATTTATTTATAGTTTTTCTATACCGCACTATTCACCATCAGCGCGGTTCACAGGTAACAAAACTTGCACAGCAGGAAAAGCCACACTGAGTTTTACATTGAACAGGGTATTGAACATGGAACACAGGCTAACTATATACATCATGGAACTATATACAACATGGGACTATATACAGGTTAATAACAGTAGTAAGATATCAACTAGGCACTATTCATCGTGAACATGACTTGAGGGATAACGTCATATATTTGCGTGTTAAAGGCTAATTTGCTGGGGGCACAGGGGTGAGATTAACGGAAAAGGGGAGAAAGGAGGAGGGGAACAGTGGTTGGTTATGTGATTTCATCAGAGTTGAGGAAGTACTGAAGAAAGAGGTGATGTTTCAGCTCCTTCCTGAACTGAGAGAGGCTGTTTATAGCTCGGATGTTTGCTGGTAGCGCGTTCCAGCAATGGGGGGCATAAAGTGCAAAAGCTCGATTTCCTGTAGCCTTATTACATTTGGTGAATACTTTTGGGAGGCACAAGGTGTTGGAGGCAGCAGATCTTCTCAGTCTATCGGGGGGGATGAGCCGGATAAGCTCGGAAAGGGAGCTAGATGTGCAGTTGTTAATGGCTTTGAATGTCATTGTCAGTATTTTAAAAGTGATCCTGCAGTGAACAGGGAGCCAGTGTAGAGCTTTTAGGATAGGGGTAATATGGTCTCTTCTGGATGCTCCGTATAGGGTCCTAGCTGCAGTGTTCATTGCTATCTGCAATGGAAGGAGTGAGCTCTTTGGTAGACCATGCAGAATGGAGTTGGCATAGTCAAAGTGAGGCATCACCATTGCCTGGAACACTGTTCGGAAGTCTTTTGGCTCTAGAAGCTGTCTCATGTGTCGCATCATCTGGATTTTATGGTAAATTGCTTTTACTAGGTTACTTATCTGGGCATTTAGGTCCAGATGTTGGTCGAGGGTTACTCCGAGGTATCATAACGAAGTCTTAGTAGGAAGCTCCGCGCCACGTACCTTCAATGATGTAGGTGGGGTGAAAGTCTGATCTCTACTGATGAAAAGCACATCTGTCTTTTTGAGGTTTATCATTAGCTTCTGGGAATGTAACCAATCTTCCCGATGTATCGATATTTCCTTCAATTCTTCCGCACCTTTAAATACCACTTCAGTCATGGGTAACATCCCTACATCTTCCTCAGTAAAGACCGAAGCAAAGAATTCATTCAGTCTCTCCGCTATCGCCTTGTCGCCTTTTAGTGCCCCTTTAACTCCTCTATCATCTAATGGACCAACTGACTCTCTCACAGGTTTTTTGCTACGAATGTACTTGAAAAAATCTTTATTTCATGTTTTTGCTTCCACAGCAACTTTCTTCTCAAATTCTCCCTTTGCCTGCTTTATCAATGCCTTGCATTTGACTTGCCAGTGCTTGTGCTGTTTCCAGGTTTCGTCGTTTGGCTCTTTTTTCCATTTCCTGAAAGATGCTTTTTTGGCAACAACAGCCTCTCTGACCTCACCTTTAAACCATGCTGGCAGTTTTTTGGATTTCCTTCCACTTTTCTTAAAGCGTGGAATACAGCCGGTCTGGGCTGCCAAGATAGTATTTTTCAACAACACCCAAGCTTGATGTAAATCTTTAACCTTTGCAACTGCTCCTTTTAGTTTTTTCTTAACTATTTTCCTCATTTTATCATAGTCTCCCTTTCGAAAGTTAAAAGGTAGTACTGTGGATTTCCGTACTATCCCTCCTCCACTAATTAAATCAAAGGCGATCATGCTATGATCACTATTGACAAGTGGCCCCAACACCCTTATCTCTTGCACTAGATCTGGTGTTCCACTAAAGACTAGGTCTAATATGGCTTCCCCTCTGGTCGGTTCATGAACCAGCTGCTCCAAGAAGCAGTCATTTATGTCATCTAGAAACTTTATCTCCCTAGCATGTCTTGCCGTGACACTGACCCAGTTGATACCGGGGTAATTGAAATCACCCATTATTATTACTGCGCTGTAACCTTTGTTAGCTTCCTTGATTTCTTTGAGCATTTCATCATCCATTTGTTCATTCTGGCCCGGTGGTGGATAGTACACCCCCACTGCCATCACCTTCCCCTTTTTACATGGAATTTCAGTCCATAGAGATTCTACAGCAAATTTTGTTTCCTGCAAAACTTTAATCCTTTCTGACTCAATGCCCTCTCTAACATAGAGCGCAACCCCTCCACCAATTTGATCAGCTCTATCATTACGATATAGTTTGTACCCAGGTATCACAGTGTCCCACTGGTTGTCCTCCTTCCACCATGTCTCTGATATTCCAATCATATCTAACCTCTCATTTAGTGCTATATATTCTAACTCTCCCATCTTATTTTTTAGACTTCTAGCATTTGCATACAAGCATTTTAGAGACTGTATTTTATTCATATTTATTTGGCTATTGGTAGACATGGGTAATTTGGGATCTTTAAACTCTGTCTGCTCCATACTCGAGGGCATTTGGGCTACTTTACTCTTTTTTGGAACCTCTCTGCTTTTGGTAGTATCCTTCAAGGATACATTCTTCCGAACCATCCGCTCTTGGGCGACTGTTGGCTTTCCCCTATTATCTAGTTTAAAAGCTGCTCTATCTCCTTTTTAAAGGTTAATGCCAGCAGCCTGGTTCCATCCCAGTTAAGGTGAAGCCCATCCCTTCTGAAGAGCCCCTCCTTTCCCCAGAATGTTCCCCAGTTCCTAACAAATCCAAAACCCTCATCTCTGCACCATTGTCTCATCCAGGCATTGATGGGTCATGTATGAGGCTCATTGCTGGCAGGATATTCCTAAATCCCTGCTGCATATCATGCCACATAGATTGCATTTGCAGCAGGACTTCAGGGTCTCAGAACTCTGGCAACTGCCAGTTCTACCTTCTTCTTCTGGTGGCTTGGCAGTTCCCCCACCTCCTCCTCAGTCCTCTCCTCCTTGCCCTCATCAGTTCTCTCTTCTGTCTTCCCCTCACTCATCTCCTTATCTCCATACTCATCTTCTCCTCCACCTCAGTCCTCTCTTTCTTCTCCTCTTCCTCCTCCTCAGTCCTCCCTTCCTCCTATTCCTTTGCCCTCTCCTTCTCCTCTTCCTCTTCCTCCTCCATACTCGCTTCCTCTTCTCTTGTGCCAGCTGAATGAAAACATATGTGTTAGGAGATGGTGCAGCAAGAGGACTGTATAGCAGCAAGACAAGGCAGGGATCAACAGAGGGGAGTTGCATCAATAAAACCTCTATTTGAATTGCAAGGGCTGGCCATTTATGCGGCTGCCACAAAAGACCAGAGCTACAGTGATGCTCAGTCAGATTGGTCAGAAGGCAAGATGCAGCTCTGGCAAGGCAATGATGAAAAGAGGAGATGCTTGGGATGGATATGCCGAGTGCCTCAGTAATGCAGCAGCTACTTGCAGCACATAGCCACAACATGGAAAGCTAGGAGTTAGGCAAAGGCAACAATTATATAATGGAACTGATGGTATGGTAGTGCGCACATATCAAGGTTAGCTGCCATGTTGCCATCTATTAACAGCTATAGTGACTATGGTGAATGGGACTTCCTATAGCTCCCTCTTAGCACTCACTGAGGGTCAAGTGGATTCTGTCCTGGGGTAAATTTGAGGGCTTGTGCTCAACTGGCAGCTACATAAGAACATAAGATATGCCATACTGGGTCAGACCAAGGTCCATCAAACCCAGTTTCCTGTTTCCAACAGTGGCCAATCTAGGTCACAAGTACCTAGCGGTTTCCCCAGAAGACACAGGTTCCCCAATGCTTATATTGGGACAAGCAATAGATTTCCTGGGTCCCTTTTAATAATGGTTTATGGATCTTTCCTCCAGGAACTTGTCCAAAACGTTTTTAAACCCAGGTACACTAACAGCTTTTACTACATCCTGCGGTAACAAATTCCAGAGTTTGATTATATGTTGAGTGAAAAAATAGTTTCTCTTATTAGTCTTATATGGATTACACTGTAACTTCATTGCATGTCCCCTATTCTTTTTACATTTTGATAGCATAAACAATTGATCTACATTTATCCGTTCCACTCCATTCTCATTAATTTATAGACCAGCATCATATCTCCCCTCAGCTGTCTCTTTTCCAGGTTGAAAAGCCCTAACCTTTTTAGCCTCTCCTCGTAGAGGTATCCTTCCATTCCCTTTACCATTATGGTATCTCTTCTCTGTACCTTTTCTAATTCCGCTATATCCTTTTAAAGATACAGTGACCAGAATTGCACACAATATTCAAGGTGTGGTCACACCATGGAACGATACAGAGGCATTATAATATCCTTTGTTTTATTCTTCATTCATTTCCTTATGATTCCTAGTATTCGATTTGCTTTCTTGGCCGCCAGTACACACTGGGCAGATGGTTTCAATCTACATACTCTCCTCCTCTTACTCAAAGAGTATGGTTTTAGATGTCATCCACGATGACATCTAAAACCTTTTCCTGGGAAGTTGTTCCTAACATGGAACCTTGTATCTTGTAACCAGAGTTTGGGTTGTTCTTTCCTAGGTGCATAACTTTGCACTTGTCCACATTAAATTTCATCTGCCATTTGAATGTCCAGTCTTCCAATTTATTAAGATCCTCTTGCAATTTTTTACAATCCTCTTGAGTTTTAACAACTCTGAATAATTTTGTGTCACCTGCAAATTTGATTACCTCACTCATTATTTCCATTTCCAGGTCATTTACAAATATGATAAAAAGCAGCGGACCCAGCACAGATCTCTGGGTACTCCACTATTTACCCTTCTCCATTGGGAAAATTGGCCATTTAGCCCTACCCTCTGCTTTCTATCTTTTAACCAGTTCTTGATCCACAATAGTACGCTGCTTCCTATCTCATGATTTCTTAATTTTGCCAAGTCTCTCATGAGGGACCTTGTTAAAGGCTTTTTGAAAATCCAGATACACTATATCGACCGGCTCACCTGTTTGTTGACACCTTCAAAAAAATATAAGAAATTAGTAAGACAAGACTTTCCCTGGCTAAAGCCATGTTTGCTGTCTCCCATTAAACCATGACTATCTACATGTTCAGAAATTTTTTTCTTAATAATTGTTTCTACCATTTTTCCTGGTACTGACGTCAAGCTCATCAGTCTACCATAGACAAGGACTCTTTTTACCTGCTTCATGGATGTCGGTGTGTGAAGGACTGCAAACGTTGCCACTTTCAGCCATTGTAAGGTAGCTATACATCTCTGATTATGTGCTGTCAGAAAAGGAGAGAGAACATGGAGATATAGCTCACCATGTATGTCAGCAATCACGCTGATGACTAAGTACTTCTATATTGGCAGTTCCCTTCCTCCAAATGAGTGTGGGCCAAGGTTGTGGGTGTGTGTAAATCTTCTAAGAGGTCAGTGCCTTAGCTACGTGATGTGAGCATTCATCTGCTGGCCTGGCCCAGTAGTGATCTTAATACTTTGCTGCCATCACTGACATGAGAAATACCCATTTTCTTGTCTTGATGCAAGTACAAAAGTTACATACCTTGTTCAGCTGCCAGATGCTACTGGAGCTGCAGCAGTAGGTTGGACTGGGTCCTCTGGATGGCTCTGAAGCTAGTTTTTTGGGCTTCGATATCACTCATGATCTTAAAAAAATCTAGAGCAGAAGACATAAATACACATGTTAAGTGGATGTCTACATCCTTATTGCTACTCCCTGTCTCCTTCAGGCCAGATTAAGGTAATCATAAGAATTAGCAAGGTAAATGACAGGACAATTGTTGGTAGAGTGAGAATCGTGCCGTGTTGATTTGCAGGGTTTAATTCCTGTTTCTGCCACTAATACCCAGAAAGAAATCTATAGTGGAGAAAAAGATGCAAGGTTATTTGGATATGGTATATATTGTCCATGTATTTACATTTTATAAAGTTGAGTGCAATGTTGATGAACTAGTTATGCCACATTGCTGGGCTCTTCAAACATTTTTTTTGGTTGGTCCGGCTTTGTCTGCATAGGTGGCCATGCCAGATGACAATGTATCTATTGCATGCATGTGAGCTGAGCCTATGTTTTTTTATTCTCTGACCATATCATTTTCTGGTACAGCATAAGAATCCTGGAGTGTTCAATGCCCACAGACAAGATGGTGCTATATTTTGATGGAGGATCTCAAACTGCATGGCAGAACATTTATAGCTGCTAGATGCTTATGTGCCATCCCCATAATTGGCATCCCTCTGTTATATGGGTTTCTAGCAGGCCTTATCGTAGGTGCATGGAAGCATATATTTATGCTTACCTTGCCAGGGTTATCTGGATTCCTTCCTAGACCATACTTGCTGTTACATGGTCTTGCTGCTGTCCCCTGGGGTAGAATAGTGGGCTCTCATTCGAGAGCAACAGGCATGTTAGAAGGTTGCTGTCTGCATCAGAAAAATTTCTCTCCTACTGGCAGCCATTCCGGTGCTCTCTAAAAAAGGCCCACTAGAGGCTGCTGTGTAATGCAGGACCAGCAACATGTAGTGGCTTCACAGGACCAGCTGTGCCATGCACATGGGGAATGTCGGAAGGCACATGCAAGTGGCAGGCACTGCACCACTTACATGTATATCCTGCAGGAGGTCCTGGCATGAAAAGTCACCATTTGCATATGGATAACATCATGGGGTTGCTGGTTATTTTCCACATGCATTTTGCTACAAGGGTGGAATCGATGGGTATCTCAATTGTCAAATACATGTGGATTTTGTCATCAAAATTTTTTTTTACCACATCATTCTCAGGGTTGGGGGGGGGGGGGGTGGAAATATGTGTATTTTAGACTGACCTTGATGTTCACCGCTGATTTTGTAAACTGCTGACCCTAGCCTCTATGTGCAGATATAGATGTCTCAGTCTTCACATTCTTTCTAAAACAGCATTCCACATTACATACAGGTACAATCAGGGCCAGCTTTCATACTGTGTAACCAGTGCTGTTAGACATGGTGGTTCAAAAGGTGGCATGGTGGTTCTTCAGATTTCCAGAGGCCCTCTTCCTCTGCTTCTCAAGCAGCACAAGGCTCCATTCCCTTGGCCTGCACAGGGTGCTACTAGGGCTAAGGCCATCTCTTGGTACAATGAGTTTCTGCTTGAGAGAGCTTGTAATCTATTACAATCTAAATGGGCTCTCTGGAAATAAAGTGACTTGTCCAAGGTCTCAAGAAGTGCCAATATAGACACAGCCATTAAGCTACCCATTCTCTCACATTCCCAGGCCTCTAGAATAGAAACTTTTTCCAGCACAATCAGTACAAGCCATATTCTAAATTATTTGTCAAACAGAATTTGATGTGTATCATGGGCAGGTATTTAACAATTTGTTATAGTAGAGCCATACAACAAAGAATGTCAATATAGCCTGCCTTTTGATTTATATTTGCTACTTGGTAAGTAAAAATGAGAAAAATATATTATACTTAACACTTTATTGAAAGCTCAAGAAAAGCACAAGAAATGAATGTGAAGTGCATGTCTGAGAAGAGATGGGTAATTTGTCTACCAGACCTTTGAGTAGGTTTGATATCTTGGTCCTAGTGAAGCACTTCATAGGCTCATTTAGGTGTCAGCCTCAAAAATGCTTTCAGATAGCTAACGAAGGTTGTGCAAATATGTCAGTTTTTGATTCGACTAAGAACTTGCTTGAGTCACAACACTATGAACAATTTGCATTAATTCAAAATCCAAGAAACCCTGCTAAAAGCAGTGAAGGCTGTGTAAAACAGTGGAAGTCTAAAACAGCAACTCATGCTCCCTTTCGCAACACTGCTGAAAGACACCATTGAACAAGATGCAAACGTCAAAGCACCTAAGCATAATGAGGCCTATTTCAAAGTGATTTACATTGGTCAAAAGCATTTTATCTATGCAGATAGGCTACCTGAAAATTGCCTATTCTTAATGCGGTGAAAGATGTGCATGTTTTTTGCCTCATTGAGAGGACGTTTTCCTGGGAATATGCATAGGTCAAGGGAAGAAAATGTGCATTCAAATGGGAATGTTTACTAAACTGGGCTAATGATCAGCATGGGCTATTTGCAGCTGGGTCCCATGTTATTCAATGGGACCTAGTTAGAAATAGCCCATGCTAACCATTAGTCCAGCTTAGTAAACATGCCCCATAGATTTCACATATACTTTTCTGGCAAAATTCTATCTATAGAGAAAGCAGGGCTGGCCCATCCACTAGGTGGACTAGGTGGCTGCCTTGGGTGGCCGGCCCTGGTGGGCAGCATGGTGACCCCCAGCTCCTCGAAACTTAAAATTTTCTGCTGCCATGGTGGACTTTATAGTGGTGCACATGCCCTCACAGCCTGATGACCCTGCCCCTGTTCTGATGCAACTTCCTGTCGGAGGGAGTAGGAAGTTGGGTCAAAAGGGGAACAGGAGTGGCAGACAGTGAGGGTACATGTGGACACTTTAAAACTCTCCGTGGTGCTAGAAAGCCGCTGTTTTAAAAAAACGTGAGGGGTGGGGGTAGTGAGGTGTGGCTGCCTAGGGCAGAAAGGTCCTTGGTCCAGCCCTGACAGAAAGCACTGGCAAATGACAACATATGCAGTTTTATGTGTTGAAGGCTACTTCAAAGTGAAAGTGTATGCATACTTTCACTTTGAAAACTGACATAAAGCCCGCAGGTAAAAAGTATGTGTGGTCTTTGCTGCAAAGCAGTCAGTATATAATTACCCTCAGGGGGTCATTTTTAAACTCTATGGCTAGCTGCAAAGTTTTCCCTTGAAAATATGTATTCAGCTGGCTCCATAGGTACTTCACTATATGTGCACTTTGCTTTGCAAAATATGCACCATCTATGGCATAAATTACACATTTTCTGTGAGCTCTTTCCCCTCCCGGCCTGGTCCCGCTCCTTGGTGGCATGGGTAAAGTTACTTCACAGAGGGGGAAGGCGATTTTCAATTAACTACGTTACACAAGTAGTTGCTTAGCTACCCAAATTAAATCATTTGAAAATTTCTCTCTAAGACCAGTTTATTGACATCATGCCTGCACCCGCATAGAATATCCATGAAAGCTGTGCCGCAAGTATTCAAAGAAAGTAGAAAAGGAATGGTTAGACGCATTAGCAATTCAAAATGAACTGTGAATTTCACTCATCGCTCAAGGACATTACCTGATAGTTGACTCAAGAGCACAATTCTGATGACCACTGTGGAGCCAGGAGACTCTCCGCTCCTGGTCTCCCTCCCTCTACAACTAGCTATGGTTTCTTCTTCTGCCATTGATCCTCAAGCAAAGCAATGATGATACAAGCAACTGCTGACTTGCAGGAAAATATCGCTGAGGTTTTATTTTCAGTCAGGCCGTAGGCTGATGTACCTGGTGCAGTGTGCCCACAAACCTCCCTGTACCCAGTGTTCTCTGGATGCCAAGGTTCCTTTTCCTGATCTCAGGGAATCAGAGTGCTTTCTGCTCCTTCATAAACAACAATTTATTTATTTATTTAACAACTTTTATATACCGTGCTATTTGTTATCAGTGCGGTTTACATATAACAAAGGTTGCACAGTCAGAAGACTGTTCTGTGCTTACATTGAACAGGAGTTTAAACTTGGAGCAACAGGGTAACTATAAACATATCTACAAAAACACAATTAGATTAGGTTGGAATATTCAAGAAGGGCTAAGGCAAGCTCAAAAATACTTGTGACAGGGTTATTTATGTAGAGCATGAAAGGTTTGTGGGCATTGGTGTGTGGGTGAGCAAAGGCGGGGTGGATGCTTGTGCAAAGTGAAGTAGAAAAATGTGGTGTTTGATTGCCTTACGGAACTGAATAAGGTCTTTGATGGATCTAATTTCTGGTGGAAGTTCGTTCCAGCATTTTGGGGCGTAGAAGGCGAAGGTTTTTTTCTTGGTCGTCTGGGTGCACTTGATGGACTCTTTAGGGATGATCAAGGTGTTGTCATTTACTGACCTTCTGATTCTGTTTTTCGGGGTGAGGGTGAGAAGATCACTGAGTGTCGTGGGGGCTAGGTTATTGATGATCTTGAAGATGATGAGAAGGATTTTGTATGTTAACCTGCAATGAATTGGTGAAGTTGAGATAGAATGGAGCTTATGGTGGGCTGTCTTCGTAAAGAAACTATAATTTTCCACCGCATGGCATGCTCATTGTCTCCAGTCATTTTGGGACTCCCCTGTGAATGCATGTATAATCTCTTCATTGATTGGAGATTAGGACATATTCTTATCTGGAGTCTGAAGTACTATCAAACCTGTATGATCCTACTGCTAAAAATAATCATATTAATGGAAGGCTTATCACCTGTGTATGTGAAATTTGCAGATGCTGTCTATGAGAAGAAAGCTGAGAAATTACTTCTGCACAGGTCTTACAACTAACCCATTGACCTGCCACCAGACATGATGCCTCCTGTTGGAACCTGAAATGAAGGCCAAGACAGTCTCCAAAAGGGATTCATGAAGCTGTCTATGCTGTCCACTGGGGCAGGATTTTTTTTGTTGCCAAAACAAGATGAAGGTCTTCATCTTGTATTGACTACAAGGTTCCTAACAAAATTATTATTAAGAACTGCTATCTCCTTCTCTTAATCTCTGAATTCTTTGATCAGGTAAATGATGTCCAGATTTATACAAAACTGGACTCCGAGGGGAGAAGGGGATGAGTGGAAATGGTGTTTAGCACCTGGGATAAATACTATGAATATTTATTAGTGTCTTTCAGACTGTGCAGTGCTCTCGCAGCCTTCCAAGATTTCATCAGTGAGTCTTTAGAGACCCGATGAGAAGGTTCATCATTGTAAATTTGGATGATCTACTCATTTTTTCCCTATCTTTAATTCTCTACCAGCAGCATGTCACTGATGTCTTACAATGCATGTGGGATAGCCATCTTTATGCCAAATTTGAGAAATGTCTGAGGTTACTAAAGTACCCTTTCTTGGGTATATATTTTCTACCTCTGGACTTGAGATGGATCCCACTAAGGTTTCAGCTGTTTTGAATAGTTCCTATTCTCATAGTTCATAAAGCTTAATGTACTACTACTGCCAGTTTATTAAGAGATTCTCCACCATCACAGTATCTGATACTGCATTTGTCCATGAGGGAACTGATCCTAAACAATGGTCTGCAGCCTTCTTGACTGCTCCTGTTTTAATGCATCCCAATCCCCACCTGCCTTCTGTTGTGGAACTTAATATCTCAGAGGTTAGAGTAGGCATAGTTCTCTCTCAGCAGGACCCAGATTCAGCCAAACTCCACTGCTGCATTTACCTCTCTAGGAAATTCTGTCCTGCAAACAGTAGCTATGACATTGGGCACTGGGAGCTACTGGGTATTAACTGAGCTTTTGAGGAGTGGCAGCATCTTCTGGAATGAGTTCAACATCCTGTAATTGCGTTTACAGATCACAAGAACCTGGAATATATTCAGTCCGTCCAAAGATGGAACTCTCACCCATCAAGATGAGCCTTGTTCTTTACCCTGTTTAATTTCAATAAAATGTATCAACCAGGCTTCAAAAATGGCAAAGTCGATGCCCTCTCCTAAAGCTTTTTCATGAACCCTATAGAAGTCCTTGAGAAGAAACCTATCGTACCAAACATCAGGACCAAAAGTGACTGCTACAGCTGGAAAAAAATCTGCACTTGTATTTATCTTCTGGAATATATTTTAAATACTGGGGAAAAAGTGAATTTTTGGGTTAAAGTTGAGATATAAGCCACGGTGGAGTCCAATTACAGTAAACTCCATCCGCACTCCCCCAAAACACTGGGGGAGTGAGGATGAAGATGGGAACAGATATTGTGTGTGGGAGGGAAGAAAAATCTATGACTGGCTGAGTATTGGGAGAATAAGTGGGGATTGAGGATGGAGGGGTGAAATTTGAGTGGATGAAAAAGGAACAAAGGAAGAAATGGAGGAAAGAGCAAAAGGGGAAAGATTAGTATGTTAGAGGCAGATGTAGAGAGAATGGGAAAAACTAAAAGAGAGAAAAAAGGACAAATGGACAGCAGACAATGGAGAGTTAGCAGAAGACACAAAGAAAGCAGAAGAAAGTGACTGGGGCAATTGCAACTGAAAAATAAAATGTCCAAACAACAAAAGGTTGAAAAAAACCCTATTTTATTTTGAATTTATTAACTGGAGTATGTCAGCTCTGGGAAAAGTGCATTGTTAACCTTTTGCGTTTTGTTTTGTACAAGAGGAAATTAATTTATAATTTTATTTCTCCAGTGTTTTTGTACATTTCAAGTTTGGCTTTTGGGGTTCCCAGACTGTGATCCCTTTTTCTATGTTTGGTGATGGACTATGTTTTGCATGTGTAACCGAGCTGCAGCATTCTGTTCATGTAGTTTCTATGTGACAGTCCCACTTGTTCTCTTTTCCCAATAGGAGGAGATATATTGATATTTTCTGAGATGTATTGGTTTAATATTTGCAGTGTTGCCTTTTGATAGGTAGGGTTTGGTGCTTTGTGAGTCCTGGTAGTGCTGTTATGATACAGAAGGTTTCCTATGGATTCTAAATGAGCAGGGTATATGGTGCTTCCTAATGTGCCTGGCAGTTGACACTGAAGCATAGTAATATAGAAATCTGGTAGTCTCTTTTTCCTCACTGCACATGCAAATGGTATTGAGACACTCATTATGAGCGGTGACATGACCCTCTAAAGAGTCCTGCCTGTGCATAAGCAAAATAAATGCAATCTGCTATCCATTTGGATAGAGTACATTTTGTCACCGGTAGGCCTAGGTGACTAGGATCAAAGGAAATGAATAATTGAGAGGATCGTCTGTGATACTTAGTTTTATCCCATTAGTAAGCCAGCACTCGCTTGCAATCTAAGGTGTGTAGTGCTGCTTCAGTCCGACACATATGTGGTCTAGGAAGAAAATTGGGAGGATTACCGACTGGTTTAAATGGAAGGAGGAGACAATCTTTGGAAGGAAATACGGATGGGTATGCAGAACTACCTGTCATGGTGGAACTGGGTATAGGGTGGATCCGCCACCAGAGCCTGCAGTTCACTGATGCAGCGTGCTGATGTGGGGGCAATAAGGAAGATTACCTTCCAAGATAGAAACCTCAGTGAAGTGGTGGCTAAAGGCTCAAAAGGAGGCTTTAGAAGTTGAGCAAGAACCACACTGAGATCCCAGGACACCTAAGGAGGCTTAATGGGTGACTTAGACAGCAGGAGACCCCTCATGAAGTGTGCTACTGAAGGGTGTGAGGAGATAGTCTGTCCATCCAGTACTTTGTGAGAGGCCGCGATGGCATTAAGGTGAACGCTCACTGAGTTAGTTTTAAGACCTGTTAAGGATAAGTGGAGGAGATATTGTAGAAGGAACTTCACTGGGCAAGAAAAGGGGTCAATGTCTGGCCTGTCCACTAGGTGAGCTAGGCAGACACCTAGGGCAGCTGGCCTGGGTGGGTGGCAGCAGTGGCCCAGGTTGGTGGCAGCAGGCACACATGGGCAGCCACCGCCACCCCTCCATCTGCTGCTGATTTCTTTTGGGGGGGGGGGGAGGCAGGCAGCGGCAGTATTTCCAAAAGCGGTGACATATAGGTGGGGCAGTTTGTGGTCCAACCTTTATTATTGGATTATTGGATAACTTTTGAGTGGCCAGAGACTTTGACTTACTTTTATGTTTGGACTTTGAAGAAACCTGAGACCCATGAGAAGAAGTCGATGCCCTTGAAGAAATGGAAGCCACTGACATTGAGTCTGAGGCGAACAACGATCTGTACTGTCTGGATCGGTTCTTTAGGCATCTCTTTGTCATTTGCTGGCACAAAGGACAAGCACTGAGTTGAGGTTCGGGCCCCAAGCATTTTAGACCCCAGTCATGTTTATCAGTGATTGATATGGTACCAGTACACTTGGTACATTTTTTAAAAACAGTAGTTGGCTTTTCCATGCCTCAAAAATGTTTTCTTCAAGATGGAAGATAAGGCTATGGTGGTCTAAAGGCCTAGTTTAGTGGTGAAAACCACATTAAAGAAAAAAGAAAAATGTATAATAAAAAAGAATTATTGGGACCGGTGTTGGATTCGATGGACCAGCATTGACAGGAAGGCAGAAGCACAATGTTCCATACTAAAAAGAAAAGTTTTTTGGCAGTGATAGGACGACATGTCCTGCTGGCTCTGCGGAAAATGAAGAACTGAGGAGAGGAGTTGGGAAGGCGGAGTGGAGTATTCCCAAAAGCTTTCCTATTGGATGCTGGAGAGCGTTCCCGAGTGGGTTCCATTGGTGCTGATGTCACCCATATGTGAAGGCTGCATTCCTGCTTGTTCCTGGAGATTTACTTGTCCACTATCTGAGCTGCCTGTACTGTAGTTTTTATTATGTTAACATAACTGATATAAACAATGTAATATAATTCTTGTATTACATTCATTCACCATTCTGTAATATAATTTTGTATGTAATGACTTTCTGACTGCCTTTATTGTATGCCTGCATCCTGGAAGGAGAGACTACGTGGCTAGTAATACGCAGCCTGTCACAGGTGCGAAAGTACAAAGAAGTGGAGTGAGACAGTATTAACCAATGAGTTATAGACATGCTGGAAGAGGGAGAGGACATAGTGTAGTATGTAATGATTTCTTGACTTCCTTTACTGTATGTCTGCATCCTGGGAAGAGAGACTACGTGGCTAGTAACACGTAGCCTGACACAGGTGCAGAAGTATTAACCAATGAGTTATAGACATGCTGGAAGAGGGCGAGGACATAGTGTACTATAAAAGAACCGTGAAACTGAGGATGATTGTGAAAGCTTAGTCAAGCATTCACCCTTTTCTTGCAAGAAATGTAATGTAATTAAATTAACCTTTTGCTTCACTGAGGAGTCTGTTATTGTGTAAAAAGTTATGTTTTATTACAGATTGGGGGCTCGTCCGGGATTGTGTCATTGCTGGAGGAGACCACTGCCACCGAGGATGGCTCTGACAGTGTACTGACAGCAAAATCCCGAGACCATGAAGGAAAAATCAATACAGACTCAGTGAAGCAGACCAGGTATTAAGCAGGCACAAATGCGTCAACCAGGTAACTCCATGCACGGACCAAGGTAAGAAACAAGACTGTAAAGTATTGCCTTGGTGGTTGGGTATCAAGACAGATTGTTGTGTGTATGAAATGTGTCCTAGACACAAAGTGAGTGCGGAGTCTCAATCCGCGGTTTCAACAAATTATGGCCATTCTACATCAAGGGAGTCATTGGGGTGTATGGGAATATACACAGTAGCCAAGCAAGGGTGTGAGAGGTGTATAAGCTATAAGAAAATAAACAAAAGGAAACAACCGCAGAAGTATTAACCAATGAGTTATAGACATATTGGAAGAGGGTGAGGACATAGTGTACTATAAAAGAACCGTGAAACAGAGGATGATTGTGAAAGCCCTCAATACCTGGCAGATCTACTCCAATTCCATACTCCCACTCGTTCACTTCAATCATTACACATTAACCGCCTTCACCTCCCCTCTCCATCATGTGCCTACTTACAATCTACTCGCTCCTCTGCTTTCTTTTTCATTTGCCCTGCCTACTGGAATTCCCTACCCACTTCCCTCAGACTTGAACAACACTATCCCACCTTCAAGGGAGATCTAAAAACGCACTTTTTCTCCATTGCTTTTGACCTCCCTTCCCCTTTTGTGTGAAGCCCTCTTCTTCCCCCTTTCTCTCACTCCTCTTCTCTTTAGTCCTGTATATTTAAATGTCTTGAGTGCTTTCCTATCATACTTTGTTACTTCCTTTCCTTTTCCGGCTCATTGGCCTCTCCTGTACATTTATTAACTTTGTAAACCGCTGTGCTCTTATTGAAATGGCAGTATATCAAACTAATAAGCATAAACATAAACATAAGCATTCACCCTTTTCTTGCAAGAAATGTAATGTAATTAAATTAACCCTTTGCTTCACTGAGGAGTCTGTTATTGTGTAATAAGTTTTGTTTTATTATATAACCTCTGCCCTTTTAATTTTATTTATTTATGTCTTATCTTTATTTTATTTTTTAGTTAGTTTTTCTTGTGTTGTTCCTTCCTGTAAGCTCTAAGAATATGATATAAGTGAAATCTGTTACTTTTTGGAAAACTTTAAATTAAAAAAAAATGTTAGTGGCACTATGGAGGTCATTCCAGAACACGAATAAGGGATGTTTATGTGCTAAAAACAGTGTGTGTGGGAACATCCAAAACATTTACCCATGTCCCATAATTCTGATGGGGGATGTGCTTCTCCATTATATCACATGGGCCGTGCCAGCACTTGTATATGAGCCATGTGCCAGATGCATGCCTCAGCCGGCCGAATAGCGCTTTGCCTGTGCCATGACGGACATATCTACCTCCCCGATTCCGGACCCGCAGGCACATCTAGACCTGTGGATGTGGGATTAGGTTCAAACAGAGCCTGTTTTCAATTTAGATGTATTTGCAGGCCAGTCATGCCTGTTATGAGATCTGCTTCTATGTGGATAGTGCCACTGAAAATATCTGGATATGACTAGCCGTGCAGGTTGGTGTCACTCACCGCATTCAGGTCCCTTGGAAACAGCTGCCCAAGCCCTAGAGCATAACAGATGCTGTAACGTGAGAGCCCTTGGCCAGCGGATGCAGGCCACAAGGACTAGAAGGATATGCTACTCCAACATGCTTGGCATACCTCACTCAACATGTGCAGTATTCTGGCAGTAGAAAACATCTGCCCCAGAACCTGTAAAAACCACTTATTGCAGTGCTTGGTCTGGGGAAAAAGTGATGTGTGCCCTTCCTCTCATTCAAGGTGGATGGTGGAAAAGGTCATTTGCACATGTGGCAGCTGTTATGTCCACGACACACATAACATTTCTGTACATTCCATAGCTGATGTGATGTGATGCTGACTTCAAGCATGCTGTGGTCACACCTCTCCTCAAGAAACCCTCACTTGATCCCACCTGTCCTTCTAATTATCAACCCATCTCTCTCCTTCCCTTCATTTCTAAACTACTTGAACGTGCAGTTCACCGCCGCTGCCTCGACTTCCTCTCCTCTCATGCCCTCCTGGATCTCTTACAGTTTGGCTTTCATCCTTTACACTCTACTGAAACAGCTCTTGCCAAAGTCTCCAGTGACTTGTTCCTGACAAAATCCAAGGGCCTTTACTCTGTCCTCATTCTTCTTGACCTCTCTGCTGCTTTTGACACTGTTGACCACAACCTTCTCCTCAATACCCTGTCCTCACTTGGTTTCAGGGGCTCTGTACTATCCTGGCTCTCCTCCTATCTCTCCCATTGCTCTTTCAGTGTGTGTTCTGGTGGCTCCTCCTCCTCTGCTACCCTGCTCCCAGTTGGTGTACCCCAAGGATCTGTCTTGGGTCTGCTCCTTTTCTCTCTCTATACCCAGTCCCTTGGTGTGCTTATCTCTTCCCATAGCTTTCAGTACCATCTGTATGCTGATGACTCCCAGATCTACCTCTCTACGCTTGAAATCTCTCCGGAAATCCAGACCCAGATCTCTGCCTGCCTTTCTGACATTGCTGCCTGGATGTCTCACCGCCGCTTGAAATTGAACATGGCCAAAACTGAAATTCTTATATTTCCCCCTAAAACCTCCTCTTCTAGCAAACTGCTTCTATCTGTGCCCTTCTCTTCTACTGCTAACTCCAGACTTTGCTCCTTTCACCTTGCTGCACCTTACGCTTGGAACAAACTACCTGTGACTGTATGCCAGGCACCTTCTCTAACCCTCTTCAAATCCAGGTTGAAAACTCACCTCTTTGCTGCTGCTTTTGGATCTTTACTCACCTGATCTCCTTTTTCTTTCCCCTTGTTTTATCCCTGCTTACACCTTCTGTGTTTTGTCTTGACTAGATTGTAAGCTCTGATGAGCAGGGACTGTCTCTTACATGTCTGTGCAGCACTGCATACAACTGGTAGCGCTATACAAATGCTCAGTAGTAGTAGTAGTAGTAGTAGTAGGATCGCTGCATTCTCCATTGGTAAAACATAGCGAATAGGTACTCAGATGGTGAGGTGCATCTTGGGAAATAAAGGGGGTAACCAAAACCAGCCCATAGCCCACATTGCAGTCATAGTGGCAACCTTGATCACTGGAGCATTGCCCAGTATCTGCATGTCTTGTATGATGAGGGAACAAGTGCGCATGGCCCCACAGAGAGGGCAGGATGATCTGGGATGGAACTCATGAGTCATTACTGAGATTTGCATTTGGTTAGAGCATTGGCTCAGTAAGGAACAAATCCCCCTTGTGACCTTGACAAAATCACTTCACCCCCCCATTACCTCTGACATAAGGCCTGCCAATATGTTTCTTCTTGCATTGCCAAGAAAACCCAGGAGCTGTTGGGTTGCCCGGAATCAGTATTGACTCGAGGGCACACATTGTTGTCAGTATTATTTGTTTCTATGTGTTATGCATGTTGGTTCTGCAAGCATGCACATTGCAATCATAGCCATCTGGCAGCATAATATTACTGCATCTGCTGCAGCACATTGCAAAGGGTCATTCAACTTGACTCTGTAGATGCATAACACATGAGGTGTACATGACTGGAAACTGTCCTGATAACTGTGAATGAACATCATTTGCTCCATCACATATATGCAATACATGCAGGCACGTCACACTCCTGGGATGTCCACCTGCACAGATCATCCCACATCCTTACTTTCTCCATATGGGCAACATTAGGGACACAAACAGTACAGAAAAGGGTGCACCAAAGGTTTTACAACACCACCTTTGGTGCACCTGTTCCTGTACTGTTTGTGGTCTTCACCTATGGGTGTTTATGTTCTCCTTTGGTTAGGGGTTTCAATAAAGTTTTACAACATCACCTTTGATGCACCTGTTCCTGTACTGTTTGTGGTCTTCACCTATGGGTGTTTATGTTCTCCTTTGGTTAGGGGTTTCAATAAAGTTTTACAACATCACCTTTGGTGCACCTGTTCCTGTACTGTTTGTGGTCTTCACCTATGGGTGTTTATGTTCTCCTTTGGTTAGGGGTTTCAATAAAGTTTTACAACATCACCTTTGATGCACCTGTTCCTGTACTGTTTGTGGTCTTCACCTATGGGTGTTTTTGCTCTCCTTTAGTTGTTCAATATTAGGGACACATCAGTTCAAAGACATGACTGGATGCCAGGTATGTAACATCGTGAGGGTGACCTTGTTCCACCAGACAGTACATGTGTAGACCTTATCTGTCCTTTGCATTTGCAAGTTTCTTGTACAGCATTATGGCTTTTATGTCTTTGGCTCATAGCCTCCTTACTTGTGCAGTAGTTATATGCATATGTGTCAGGAGAACTGTATAGTGGTTAGAATAGCTGGGACGATTGTGAAACCTAAACAAATGGTATTAGCCCTTCTCTGTGGCCCAACAACTATATTTCATGCATGCTACAACTGAGGTTACCTACATTTGTGGGATCACTCTGGGGCAGCAGAGCCATACAGCACTTTCATCTATATCCTGGCCCACAGTATGGCATTTTACTCATTGGGACGAATCACTTCCACCTCACCTGCTGCTGATATGCAAGTCACTACTGCTGCCCTGGCATTTGTTCTATGCCTACATCATGGCCATGGTGGCAACTCCATGGCGCACTTCAACCCACTCCTATGCCACCCACAGTCATCGCTGTGGATTACATGTGCACTCCTTCCTGGTACTGTTCATCTGCCTCCCACATTCTCCTCCCACTCACTGTCTCACACGTCAGGGACATACGGATGTGACATATTCATCAGCTATTACCTTTGCTCCCATCCAGCAGCTCAAATGTGACTTGCAGAATGGCTCCCTCATGGCGAATGGCTTTAGCGGGCATTAATATGCACACTTTGCGCTCTTAACGCCCAATATCCACTTATGGCCCTCTAACTGGCCACTAGCACCCTTAATGCTGGAACACTTACTACCCGCCCTGCCTTTAACACATGTTGGGACCTTAATGGTTCCATTTACCACTCACAAATGCTTTGTCCTTAACGCTGTTTAGTAATCATGCCCTTAGATAATACAATTCTTAATCTAAGAGTACAGGTTCAAAATTTAGGTACAGATTTTTTCATTACATTCACTGCAAATTGTATAGTTAAAAGGCAAACTTTACATAGTACATGGAGATAAGTTCCAATCCCTTTTCTAAAGTAATGCAGGAGTGCATATGTATTGGCTGATATGTAGAGTCGGAAGAGACATTTTACAAATCTGTATGTGGAAAATATCAATGGGGAAACTTGGCAACTTATGTGTCAGTGCAATGTTGGCACTTACATGTGCATGTGGGCCGTTTTGCAAAATTACATTTATAAATGCAGCCAATTAACTACTGATGTCACTATCGTTACTTAATTTCAATTTGGAGGAGAAAATAAAGGAGGATTAAGGAGGATAACCCCCTTAATCCTTCCTGTAGAGGGTTAGTTGGAACAAACACTTTTTCAAATCCTATACATGACAGGGAGCAGCTATAAATCCTGACATGAACAATTTTGGTCATACATATGTATTCCCATTATGATAGATTTTTGACTTGCCCAGGGCATGCCCTGACTATGCCCCTGACATGCCCCCTTGCAATTTATACATATTATAGACATCCACGTGTAAATATAGTCCTTTCTGAAATCGCCCTTTACATGTGGGTGACATTTCCATGTACCAATGCTGGATTTTACACATGGAAATTGGGAATAAGCTTTCTAGAATAACCCCTCAATTATTGGAAAGCTAACTGGCCAATATTTAAACTCCACAGTTGGCATTTTAAGTGCTAACCATGGCATTTAAAAATGAAACTGGATATTCAGCACCAGAATCTGGATATCTTCTGGCACTGAATATCTGGTTTCACTGCTATCTACCAGTGCTATCCAGATAGCTGTGATATTCAGCTGCTATCTGGATAGTAAAAACCGCTTAAAGTTAGGCCTGCTTTTTTTGGACTAACTTTATGTGGTTGTTAACCAGTTATTAGTTTGAATATCATCACTGAATGGATCTCTTAGCTAGTGCTACCCCTGACCTGGTAGCAAAACCTATCCTCGTTTTTTTGGCTTCAATTCTCTAAATTCAAATGCAATTGAGGAAGAATCAAATGAAAACATAACACAGAGAATTATGTTAAAAACACAGTACTCTTAAGGCTTTAAGGGGAGGGGCCAACAAACCTGCAAACTTGCACAGTTCTTGTAAATCCCCTCACCCTCGCTAGGCCAGAGCACCTCATTTATTGAGAGAAAACTGCTACATGGTAAAAATTCAGCTCTACGTCATACTTCAGCATCACTTTTGTTTATCTACATATACAAGTCATGTTATAGATCAAAGTAAGCACAGACATATGCTCAGCTGAATTAGGAGAAGCAAAAACATTCTGTCCCATTCTGTTAAACATGGCCTTGGTTTTGGGGACACGTATCTCTCCAGGCTGCTAGTGAATTCCAAACTGCCAGACTTCAGGCTGTTAGCAAATTCTAAGCCATTCTCCATATTAACCCTTTCAAAGGGCTCTGGAACCCCATTTCAAGTCCCTTTCAAAAATCACTAACCAGATAACTCCAAACTCTGCCGAAGGACCACCCATAGGGCTAGATGGTCAGAGCAAACATTCAGCGGCACTATCTGGACAGTACCACTGGCTATCTCACTGGCTGACATAGGTCTTGATAACTGGGTAAGTGTTTTTGAATATCTAGCCTATTCCAGATAAAGGAATTCTTTAAGGATCAAGATTGAAATACTTCTTATTTGGTAGAATTTATTTGTATCAGTTTTCTTGGTGCTATCACTTAGCTAGTTAAGAATATTAATATTGTATTAGTTTGGTGCCTTTCCTCCCTTAGTGGCTGAAAGAATTTATAATAGCTTTATCATTTGTTTTTCCTCTTTTTAATTTTTTTTCTTAATCAACTACTTCTGCTCTTCTTTTTTTAAGGGCTTGATTGAGAATGTTGTCTTTTTTTTTCCTTTTTCTCTTTAGCATTACTAGATATCTCATTGGCTTTTGGGGCCCAATATTCAAAGGACATTTACATAGTTAACAGCCAGTTAACCATGTAAATGCCGGCTAACTGGATATTCAATAGCACTTACATAGGTAGTGCCGTTGAATATCCCTAAGTAAGTCCTCTACGTGCCCCAATGCTAGTTGCCTTGGTGGCTACCGGGCAGTGCAACCAAACCCAGTTATTCACTTCCGTCGCCATGGAAGTGAATATCTGGGGTTAAGGGGTTGGTGGGCAGGGCTAAGCGGCTATGGCCCAGATGAATATCAGGCCCTTGATAATTATTTATGCATTTAACACATTTTCTGAACCGCTTTATCATTCAGTCAAAGTGGTTTACATTAACTTGAACTGAGGGGATATACAATGAACAGAATGGGGTACAGATAATGGGTAACTAGGTATTGTGTTGCTTTACATACATAGGGGCATGTTTACTAAACTGCGTTAACGTTACATAACACGCGTTATGTAACGTTAACGATCATTACATGACATTAACACATGTTCGGAGACGCCAACGATCGTTAACATCTCAGAATGCGCATTAACTGCACGTAACGATCGTAAAGCTCTGCGGCGCGGTAAAACACCGCAGAAGGTGGAGAGAGGGCGGAGAGAAGGGGTCAATGGGCGGAGAGTGGGCGTGGAGAGGCTCCAGGCACACCAACGCGCTGAACTCAAGGGCTGAATCCTACCGCGAATGAAAACCTGCCGTTAGATGCACATTTGCAGGGGAGAGAAACCATTTCAGTGTCAGCAATGTACAGCCTAGGCAGGGAAACCCACAAAACGTGATAAGTGTGATACATGTGCACGGAACAAAAGGGCAAATAAGCAGTGAAAATGACCAGAAGAAACGAGGAAAAAAACATAACCAAGCTAGCCAATAGTGATATCAATGGGAAACAGCAATAAATACCACTGAGAAAGCCTCAGAAAAAGATATTAACTGTGGAAAGGTGTATGCTCTGTCCCCATAGAAGGTGAATGATGCCACAGTGAAATAGCGCTGATCAGGGCATCCCCTTGTTAGTGGACAGGTTCCCCATGGCGTGCACATGTTCCATAACAGCAGGGTGGGCATGTTGGAATGGGCAACTGGGTAGATGCTGGAAAAGGGGATACAGAGGGCCGCAGGCGGCACATGCTGTGGTGCAGCTGGGCCACAGGGGGGATTAGGGTGATGCTCAGTTGGCCCATAGGAATGCATAAACAGTAGAGCCAGACTGCAACTGATGAGGGCCCAACATGGGCATGAGTGTGTCCCCCGCAGTGTCACAGGGGACAGTACCCAGCAGCTACCCCTAAGGGCACAGAACAGTGGCAGGCGGTGCTGGGGGGAAGCATGGACGTCCATCCAGGCACCCTACCCCATCACCCACACCATACGCAGCTGCCTACCTGCACACTGGATGGCCCGAGACTGCGCACCACCAGCACCACCAGCAGAAGGGCATGGCAGCATGGCGGCGGAGGGACACCGGTGGCGGAGGGGGCAGTGACATCTGACCATAGCAGGCCACGGCCCAGACCCATGTAGGTGGGTGCTGTGCACTGCAACAGACAGGCTACATATGACAAACAGTCATGGTACCTCCAGGGAATGATTTGTCCGTGTGGCACAGTAAGCACAGCCAGTGCGCTCAGGAGCAGAAGGTCACGGGTTCCAACCCTAGCTGTGGTCCCTGCCAACTCTGTCCCCATACGTATTACCAGTAATAAACCGTGGTAAGAAAGATGGAACCTTTTATTGCTGATAGAATAAACATGCCTGGAATACCTACATTTTACTCTACAAAGCACAGACACCACAAACAGGCACATTACCTAGAGCAGAGTCTGCCAAGTGCAGCCCAGGAGGGCAACAAATCATGCAGGTGTCATGCTGCCTCCAATAGAAGGACATGTTAGCATGGTGGTGGAGGGCGTACAGGTGGTGGAGGGGGCAGTGGCACCTGGCTGCAGCAGAACATGGCCTAGCCCGGTCTAGGTGGGTGCCGTGCACTGCAACAGACAGGCTCGGTATGACAAACAGTCATGGTACCCCCAGGGAATGATCTGTCCCTGTGGCATCAGTGTGGCACAGTAAGCACAGCCAGTGTGCTCAGGAGCAGAAGGTCACAGGTTCAAACCCCAGCTGTGGTCCCTGCCAACTCTGTCCCCATACTTATTACCAGTAATAAACCATGGTAAGAAAGATGGAACCTTTTATTGCTGATAGAATAAACATGCCTGGAACACCTACATTTTACCCTACAGAGCACAGACACCACAAAGAGGCGCATTACCGAGAGCAGAGTCTCCCAAAAGCAGTCCCGGAGGTTCAAACAACATTCAGGTTCCATGCTGTCTGCAATAAAGATGCCTGTGCTGTATGTCGATGCGCCGCCCCCATGGTATGCAGATGTATCTCATGCATATTCATCAGGGTCAGCATGAAAACCCGAACATGGTGCGGCCCACCAGGACCAGAGTTGGGAACCCTTGTCCAAGAGCAGTGACCCACAGGGGCGGAAACACCCGCACCCAAAGGCCCCATTAGCCACAGCTTCCTGGAGAGGCAGGATGTTTGGCCCTGTGTGCATCTCCCAATACTAGCACTTGCATACCCTAGCAATGCCACCCAAAACCCGGGAATGCGGTACACAGATAGCAAAAGGTTGCTATGATAACTGGCACATAGCAATCCCTAAGGTTAGCACAAGCTGCCCAGTGGGCTGTAGCACACCAACCTCTGTGATGTCTGTGGAGTGTGTGTCACGTCTGGTACCTGACAGTGTCCACCACCTTGGGGAGAGACTCCAAAAGTACGGCATACCATAGCCATGCCTGCACTGTGCCCAGGACTGGTGCGGTGTCCTGGGCTTCCAAAAGCCTATATAGGTGCACAATGCTGGCATAGGTGTGGGGCAATGTTCCCTCTAATTTTCTGTAGGCTGTGTGCGCATAAAATATCTGCTGTGCAGCTTTTGAAGGAAGGTTAAATTTTTGTGCGCCACATAACGACACTCGGAGTTATATACTTTAAAATTTGACTACACATCAGAATACAGTATGTACACTACATTGATTGCACTAGAAAATATTGTAGAACTTGTGAAAACCGTAAATACATAAGAACTTCTAAATTTTAAGACGTCTGTGTTGTTTTCTATCAGAATCAGAACTGTAATTTTTGTGCGCTCTGTTGTAAAGTATGTGCGCTCGCTTGGTGAGGTGTGTGCGCGCGCACACGCGCACAGCTTAGAGGGAACAGTGGTGTGGGGGTGTGCATCAGTCTATCCAGTGTGTGGTGTTTGCCAACACCCTCTGCAGCCCACACTGCTAGCACTGTTGCCAGTATTGGCCTGCCAATGTGCATAATGAGGAGCAAGGTACTGTGGGTATAGCCGGACAGGGCGGCCTGGGCAGGATGCACCTGCACAGGGCCCAGGGCAATGGCTGGGACATTGTAGTGCCTGCCCACCACCTACACGGACAGGGTGGCCACGGCATGTCCTGCTGGGAGGTCATGCTCACCCTGACTGTGCAGTGTCCACGGCATGGCTGGGTTCCCCCATAGTGCTACATCGTGTCCCTCTGAAGTGAGATATATGGGCTCTGTCCTCTGTAGTTCAATCACTGACCCATCTGCTTGGTGTGTGTGTGCACACGTCACCTCCAGGAACATACACTATGGACTAGCAAGCAGACTGTCTGCAGTTAGTATGTGTGTGGTTGGAACACCTTGCAGGGTGCAGCGGCTGGTGACTCACTTTGCTTGCTGCTGGAGGATGTTAGATAGTGGTGTGGGGCAGCTGCGCAGTACCAGGTCTACTGTCTGTCATAACCCAATGTATGGAGGCGTACAGATCTGCATAGACTGGCCTGTAGGGGTGTCCATTCCCCGGCAGGACTGGGGTGAATGGTGGTATCTGCCCCTGTTTGTGATCAAAAGGCTTAACTATATCCCCAGGATGCAGCAGGCCTCACTTCAGGGGTCCATCCCCCATCCTGGTGCTATGGTATCTGCCCCTGTTTGTGATCACAAGGCTCAACTATATCCCCAGGATGCAGCAGGCCTCACTTCAGGGGTCCATCCCCCATCCTGGTGCTATGGTATCTGCCCCTGTTAGTGATCACAAGGCCCAACTATATCCCCAAGATGCAGCAGGCCTCACATCAGGGGTCCATCCCCCATCCTCACTTCCTGTCGGGTCACTTCCTGTTTCCTGCTCTGGAGTGAGTGCGAGTGGGAGGTTGCTGTGGTTGGAGCTCCTGCTGGGGAGTAGGCCCTACCTGCTTGCGTGAGCCAGGATGTCGGGTCCTGGGCCGCCTCCGGCGGGAGAGGCCCAGGGCCAGGGGCCTGCCCAGCCTGGTGGGCCCCTGCCTGGCGTTTTGGAGCCTGGCTCTGTGTTTGGATCGTTGCCCCAGGCGGGGGCCCCTCCAGGTAGGACTGCGGTGGGCCGTTGGGGAGGGACCCACACGCCCAGGGGGCTAGGCCAGCTGCCCCCTGGAGAGGGCCCGCTTTGCCCAGCCAGGACGAGCGTAGAGGCCGGGTGGTGGCAGGGGGAGGCCCTGGGGGGGCCCTGGGGCTCTGTTCCGAGCCGCCGGGGCAGCAATAGTGGCGGTGGTGGTATTCCCCCTCCGCCTCGGGTCCTGGAGGAGGCCTCTACCTCCTCTAGTGAGGATGAGGCGGAGGGGATGGGCCCACCGCCTTTCCCGGGGCCCGCAAGGGCTCCGGAGGAAGTGGTGGCTGCGGTCCGGATGCTTCAGGGTCTCCAGGAGGAGGCCACCCTGCTGCAGGCCCAGCTCTCCCATTTAGAGAGCATGCAGGCCCTGGTGCCTGGGGAGGGCTGGCTGCCGTACTGCCAGAAAGTACGTTCCGTGAGGCGGGCCCTTAAGGGTAAGCGCCGGTGGGTGGCTTACCTAAGAGCTCAGGGATGTGGGTCCCTCACGGAGATCTACCAACACCAAGACCGCTGGGCCGCTACCGGTGCCGCAGTCCGGGGGGGGCCCTCAGGGGTGGGCAGGCAGGTTGGGGCTTACTATCCCCCCTTGGAGTTCCTGACCGCTGGGAGACGGGGTGAGCAGAGGGCGCCGGTTTCCTGTGACCCCCCAGCCCTCCGAGGAACAGAAGTCACTTACCAGAGGATGATCCAGGGTCCTCGCGGTGTAGAACTGGAGTCGGGGGTTGCTGAGGTTGCTTTACCTTCCCTGCTACAGTCCCTGAGTCAAGATGGCGCCTCGGCGTCTGGGGGCGTGGCTTCGGCCCGCCCTGCACCTACTGTGATGGATGTGCCTGTTTCTGGGATGGAGCGGGTGTCTTCCGCAGTCCCTGGTGTAATGGCGGTTCCTGGGGAGCGGAAGGACCGCGGAGTTCCTCTCCACACTTTACGTGGCTTTTCGCCTTCTCTTGAGCCTCGTCCGGCGTTGGAATCAGCTGCTCGGATCTTCCAAGATGGCCGCCGGGTTGCTCTAGGCGGTGACGTCATTCCGTTGAACGCCGGCCTCCTGATGATCTCCCCGACAAGGGTTTCCCCAGCTCCGGAGGTGTCTTCCGGGATCCCCCAAGCCCCCACTTGCCCTCAAGATGGCCGCCGTGATGTCACTTCCGGGTCTGGCCGAAAGTGTAGTACCGGTGCGGTCTCGGCTTTGGCGGCCGGCTTTGCAGTGCGGCAGGGGTCTTTTGAGGACTTCACCGGGCTCCCCCAAGGCTCCGACGGTGGGATCCCACCTCGGGGGAGTGAAGACTGTCAGCTGCTTTCATCGCGACAGCTGACTCCGGGACCGGCGGAGATTTGTTTGGCTGCCTGCCGTCCATCTCCTGCTGTCGGTGGTGCTGCTCCGATGGGCACCGGAGCAGTGGGGGATGGGTCCTTCCCAGCTGTTCCTCCTCGGGCTGCTCTCTTGGCGCCTCAGCAGCCGTGTCTTGGGGAGGGTTTCCCACAGGGAGGGGAGCTGAGGGATCCTTTGCTGCCTGTGTCCTCGTCGGGGGCACGGTGCAGCCTTGCTGGGCTTTCCTTCTTGCCTGCTCTGGATGAGCAGGATGCACATTTGGAAGGCACTGCTGGGTCCCTGCAGGAGTCCCGGCTGTTGGGGGTATCTGATCCTGCTGCATCCTGTGTTGGAGGCGGGATCGAGGGTGGCTCGGCTCGCGGGACCAGAGTCCCAGCTGGAGCCAGGGCATATGATCCCCTTTTTCGCACCAGGGAACGATCGTGGCAGCTTCAGTCTGGGTCCACTGGGGGCACTGGCGACAAGGTAAGTTTTGGGGGAGTGGGGGGGGGAGCGGGGAGGGGGGCCGGGGGGTCTTGCCTTGCTCCCGGGGGCCCCAGGGGACCCAGTAGCTGGGGAGATAGCCGGCAGCAGTGTCTTGGAGGGGGTGGTTGCGCCTCTGCAGGTGCGTCCGGGTCCTTCGGTGGATGGGGAAGTGGTTCTGCAGGTGCCAGCAGGGGTGGTGCTGCCTGGTGGGGGCGTGGAGGCCCCTGGTGGGCTTGAGGGTATGGTGATAGCTGGGGGGTCCGAGGGGGTTGGCGGTCACCTGGGGGTGGTCAGTATGGAGGGGAGTGGGGGAGGGGGAGGGACTACTGTACTCCCTAGGGTTGTGGGGGGCACCCCGGTTACGGCCTCGGAGTTGGGAAGGGGGGTCGGGGATGGTGGGGGGATTGAGGGTCTGGAGGGGCTCACCGAGGAGGAGCTCCAGACTGCCCTGTTGGAGGCTCTGGGAAGCCAGGACGGCCAGGAGGGGGCGGCTCGGGCCGTCCATATTGAACTGCTCCTGGAGTCCCGACAGGGAGCCTTGGGGAGGGGGGGTTGGGTGGAGGATCACCGGAGGGGGGGGTTGGTACGTCTCCCTGCCTCCGTCCCAACAACATTGGTGGTCCCCAGTCCCATCGAGTCCTCTTCCTCAGTGGTTGGCGCCCCTGGGAAGTCACGGGGATCTTCCCAGAAGTCGGTCCCCCGGGCTTCGGGGTCGCAGCGGTCAGTGGGGGGTCCCGCTGCTACTCCAGCGGGGCCCTCTTGGTCGTTTGCGGAGGCCCTGAAGGGGCCTGCGGGGTCTGCTTCTGTGGGAGGGGGTGGGGGAGCTCCTCCTCGGAGAGGTTCTTTTGGGGGAGAGGGGGGTGGGGGAGGATTGCGCGGAGCGGGGGGTGAGACCAGGCGTCGCAACGTGGCGCAGATCCGGTGGGCCGGGGAGGGGCCCCCTCCAGCCAGGGAAGAGGTCCTGAGGATGGTCCTTGGGCTGGGGTTCCTCCCAGGGGACCTGTATGCCTTCATCCACATGAGCAACAGCGTGGAATACGATGTTAGCTTCATGCTGAGACGGGGGCTGGAGGTCTTCTGGGACAAATACCAGCAGCAGAGGGGGCAGGGGGGGTGGGTCAACTTTCGCGTTGTGCCTGTCTCTCGTCAGGGGGCGGTACCTGTGACCATCTTATCCCGGAATGAGTCGCTCCCAGGGCAGGACATTCAGTTTTGGCTGTCGCGTCATGCGGTGCTTCTCGCACCCCTGGTTAAGGGCGCTGGGCCCCTAGGGGTGTGGGACGGGTCGTGGAAAGGTCGGATCCGTTTGCGTGAGGTGGGTAACGTCGTGCAGCACGTGCCCTCGGCCGGTTTCCTCGGTCGGGATCGCATCTTGTGCTACTACCCCGGGCAACCTCGCGAGTGTCATCGCTGTGGCTCATTCCGCCATCTGAGCATGAACTGTCCCGAGCAGGTCTGCACTCGTTGTGGTGGACGGGGTCATGCCTCGGCCGGGTGTTTGCTCATTCGCTGCAACCTTTGCGGGGAGTTGGGCCACCCCTTTGCCCGCTGCCCCTCCGCGTCACACAATGGACCGGGGGGGGATGTCGTCACCCCATCTCGGGCTCCTGTGCGGGAGGAGGTGGTGGAGGTCCCTCTCCCTCAGGAGGTGCCCGAGAGCCCTAAGGTGGAGGAGGCCACTGCGCCGAGGGAGCCACCCGGGGGAGGGGATTTGGGTAGGTCGGAGGAGAGGGTTGATGTGGTGGAGGTTGCTGTTGCACAACAGGATAGGGGGTTGCGGGTGGTGCCGCCTGAGGAATGGACTACCGTCCCTTCCAAGGGTGGCAAGTCCAAGAGGAAGAAACGGGAGACCTCCCCATTGCTGGAGGTAGAGCCCGTGTTGGACGTCAATCGTTTCGTCTTCTTGGCTACTGATGTGGCTGAGGCGAACGAGGGCTTGCCTGCGGAGGCAGGGCCTCCTGTGCGGCGTTCGGTACGGTTAGCGGCGGAGGCGGCCCCTCTTCCTCAGCGGCGGCCTCAGAAGACTCAGAAGGCACGCCGCGGTCAGGGTCCGCCTAAGGGTTTGGATACTGGCGCCCGGCTTCCGGTAGTTGCCCTGGAGAAGCTGCCGGAGCAGGTGAGGGAGGATGGGCCTTTGCCTCCGCAGTTGGGTGCTGGGCCTTCGCAGGAGCCCCCTGCTGACCCGGCCGCCCCGGCCTCCCCCGCGAGGGTGGGCACTGGTCTATTGTCGCAGTCTCTGTCTGGGGATGGGAAGGGGGCGGCGGCACCGGTGGTGGACCCCACGGAGGAGGTCATTCCTCCAACCCCTGACCTGTTTTTGCCCCCTCATTCCGTGGGGACTGGACTTGCCCTCGCGACAGCTTTGCCTGGTGGTCGCGAGGGCACTAGCACCCGCTGGAGTGACTGGGTCGAACAGGAGGAGGAGGAAATCCTCGAGGTGGTCGACGTGGACCGTGAGGAGTTGTTTCCAGCTTGCAGGCTTGTCCTGCAAGCGGGATTCCGGGGATCCGGGGGTTGGTGAGAAGAGGAGGAAGGGGTCACTACACACGAAATAGGTATGGCGTGCACTCCTGCATTCTCGTGCGCCACTATCAACGTGGCTAGCATTTTGACATACCAGGCGCGGGCTTCGGCCTATGATTTTCTTTCCACGAGCGGGCTGGATGTCATCTTTGTGCAGGAGACCAGGCTCACCTCGCTCGCTAGCCTTCATCGGACGAAGCGGGAGTGGAGGTGGGGCCCTTCGTACTGGTCTCTTGCGGCCCAGCCCTACGCAGGAGTGGCGGTTTTGTTCACGTCTAACCGATTTCAGGTGCAGTACGTGTGGGAACTGGAGCAGGGCCGGTGTTTGCTCTTAGACGGTTTCTGTGGGCCTCACCGGTTTCGTTTTGTGGTGGTCTATGGCCCCCAGTCTAGGTGGGAGCGGAAGGCCCTTTTCAGGGTCATTCGCCCTTACTTACACACCTCCCGTTTGGTGGTCCTGGCAGGGGATTTTAACACCACCACCTTGCGTCAGGACCGAGGGGGGGAGCATTGCCCTCCGCATTACGATGGCCATTTTTTGGCTGAGGTGACCCGGATGGCCGATCTGGCGGACGTTTACCACCGGGCTTTTCCTCGGTCACCGGGTTATACCTATTCCCGGGGGACCTGCAGGAGCCGTATCGATCGGATATATGTGAGCGCTCGGGTGGAGTGTTCCCCGCCGCAGCTGCAGGCAGTTGACTTCTCGGACCATTGCGTCCTCTCCGTGTCCTTCCTGGCTCACGAGGAGCTCAGCAGGGGTCCTGGCCTGTGGCGACTGAATGTGCAGTTGTTGGCAACATCAGAGGTGGTCCAGGAGTTTTTGGCCTTTCTCGCAGACCAGGAGACCCTGTTGGGCATTTTTCCTTCCCGTGGCGCTTGGTGGGATGAGGTGAAGACGCGTGCCCGCGAACTCTTCCGCTCCCGGGGCACCTCCATTGCTCGGTCCCGCTACCTCACCTATACTGTCCTCCGGAGGTCGCTGGACCGTTTGGTGTCTCGAGGGGCAGTGCGGGAGGAGGTGGAGGAGGTGCGCGTCCAGCTCCGTGGCCTGCTTTACGATCGCCACGCCTCCCTTTGCTTCGAGGGGGCGGCCGGTAGGGTCTCCCCCCCTGACCCCTTCCTAACTTGCAGGGAGAAGGTTAAGCGTAGGGAGGTGATGGCCCTGCGGGGCGCGGACGGCACCTTTCACACCTCTCAGGAGGACCTTTTACGTATGGTGGGGGAATACTTTTCCGACCTGTTTGGGGATCGTCCCGTAGACCTCACACGTATCCGTGAGTATTTGGGCCTTCCCCCGGTGTATTCGGCTGTGGTTCAGGCGCAGGTCGATGCACTGGCTGCTCCGCTTCAGCAGGTGGAGGTAGAGCGGGCGATTCGTGCCATGCCGTTGGGGAAGGTGCCTGGGCGCGATGGGCTCCCGGTGGAGTTCTATCGTACTTTCATCGCCCAGCTGGCCCCCTTCCTGACCTCCCTGTTTCAGGAGATCATGGATACGGGGTTTCTCCCGCGGTCATTTCGCGAGTCTGTCCTGTTGCTGCTCTCCAAGGGGACGGACGATAGCTCTTTGGACTGTTGGCGGCCGCTCTCTCTGTTGAACGCGGACCGGAAGATCCTGGCCAAGTGTTTGGCCAACCGACTGGTGGAGGTGTCGGGTGTTTTGCTGTCGCCTTCCCAGTATTGTTCGGTTCAGGGGAGAGGGGTTCTGGACGCTGCCGTCACGGTTCGGGAGATGGTCGAGAGAGGCCGGTCTGTTCAACGGGACCACTGGTTGGTCTCCTTGGATCAGTCCAAGGCCTTTGACCGGGTCAATCACCGGTACCTGTGGGTGGTGCTTCAGTATTTCGGCCTCCCCGCAGGTTTCCTCTTCGTCTTGCAGGTGCTGTACAGAGGGGGGGTGAGCTTCCCGTTTATCAACGGGTGGCTCGGACGGCCTTTTTGTGTCGCCTCGGGGGTGCGGCAGGGGTGCCCTTTGAGCCCCCTGCTGTATGTTTTCTCCCTCGACCCCTTCCTCAGGAGATTGTCCTCGGGTGGGTTGCGAGGCCTGGAGGCGCCTGGTGCGTCTCCAGTGTCCGTCGTGGCCTACGCCGACGATGTCTCAGTTTACGTGGACGGTACCGAGGGGGTGGAGGCCCTGCGGGAGGCCGTGGAGGAGTACTCGGAGGTGGCCCACTCTGTTGTTAACCACAGCAAGTGCCAGACGCTGTGGTTGGGCCCCTCGGAGGCCTCCCCGCCTTCCTGCGCCCCCTTTCCTCCTCCTCAGGGGGAGGTCCGCGTTTTGGGCCTCGTCTTCGGTTCGGAGGACTGTGCGGTGTCCAATTGGGCTCGTTGTGTTGAGTCTGCACGGTGTCGGGTGCTGCGGTGGAGGGGGCGGCGGTATACGTTTGAGGAGAAGGTCACCCTCCTCAAGACGTTTCTGCTTCCCCTCTTTCTGCACGTGGCCACGGTCTTCGTTCTTCTTCCGTCGTCTTGTCAGGCGTCAGTTAGTGCTGTCTTTTTCTGTTTTCTGTGGGGTAACCGCATGAACCCTGTCCAGCGCAACATCGTTTGCCTGGGCCGGGAGCAGGGCGGTTTGGGTATGTTGCACCCCCTTGTCTTCCTGTCCGTCCTGTCTCTTGCGTTTCACCTGAATCGCATGCGGGAGGGGGGTGGGGTTTGGTGGGTGGCTTCCTACCGGGCATGGTATTCTCGCTTCTGGGAGCAGTGGGAGGGGGCGTCCTCGGTCCCCCGTGTGCGTCGGAGCAGGGAACAGGCCCCATCGTATGTGTTTCAGATGGTGGGGCTCATTCGGCGGTGGGGGGTGACCGACCCGCTCGCCCAATCTCAAGGGCGGAAAGGCTTGTATCGGATGGTTCTCGCCTCCCACTTTCAACCACGGTGGGCCCTGCGGGACTGTCCGGCGGACGTGATGCAGCGGGGCCTTCAGCAGTTGAACTCCCCTCGGCTGCCGAAGAAAGTTCGGGATGTGGCCTGGTTGTCTTTCCACGGGCGTTTGTACGTGAGGGACAACCTCAAGTACAGGTCACAGGCCGAGCGGAACTGTCCGAGGGCGGGTTGTGAAGAGCAGCCGGAGACCATGGAGCATTTCCTCCGGCAGTGCCCATATAATGTAGAAGCCTGCCGGTTGGTGTCCGCTGCTCTTCACCTGCCCGATCTTTCCCTCCTCACGTATGCGGAGTGGGTGTACGGGGCCTGGTCCTTTCCCCCAAGGTAGGACTCCGAGACCCTCTACCTCGTCACGGCCGTAGTGCGCTACCACCTGTGGCGTGCGCGCGGTTATGCCTCGGCCCGGGGGTTGGTCCTGCCCCTCGACGAGGTGGTGCGGGACATTCTGGAGGACGTGTCCGGCATGGCGCAACGCGAAAGGAGGGTGGTTGCGGCCCATCGTTGGGAGCGTCTGTGGCGTCACCTCACCCTCCGCCCCCCGTGAATCCAGGGGTGGAGGGGGGGGGGGTAGGCTAGCCTCATGGGTCCCAGGGGGGGTGGTGGGGGAGGGGAGCCCTCATGGACGTGGGGGGAGGTGGTAACAGCTGGCCGTCCTTCCTTTGTGCATCCTGCTCCACCATTCAGCATCCCCGGGTTTTTGTTGCTTTGTTTTGCTTATGTTTCTATTGTTTTCTTATATTGATTTGCTTATTGTTTGTGGGCTTTTGTTGGGGGATTGGGGCAGGGGGTATCATTTGTTGTTTCATTTGTTGGTGTAGGGTGGGTGTGGTTTATTTATGGGAGGATGGTATGTGTGGGGAGGGGGATTTGTGGGTGGGTTTGGGGGTGTGTGGGGGTGGGTTGGGTTTTGGGGTGGTGGGGGGGGGTGTGTTGTTCATTTGCATTGTGGGATTGTTGAGGGGGATGTTTTTGGGGGAAGGTGGGTGGGTTTGGGGTGGAGAATGGGGGTGAGCTTTTATTGTATATTGTGGGTTTGTTGAGGGGAATGTTTTGGGGGGAGGTGGGTGGGGGTGGGGATTTGTGGGGGTTATCATTTGTTTGTATGGGACTATGTTGGGTATTGTAGGGGGGTGGGTGTTTGGTTGGGGTGGGATATGATTTGCTGTTCTGTTCCTGTTTTGTTTTCCTGGGCTGGGTGGGAGGGTTGGGGGAGCTGGGACTGTTTCGCCCCCCGGACATTATTGGGTTTGTTTACTTTCTGTTGGGGTGGGTGGGGTCTTGAGGGGGGTTTTGCTTTTGGACATTGGACATTTTATGGACTGCTCTTTGGACTTTTATGCTGCTGTTTGGGGGGGTTGGGCACGGGGGTTTGGTTTGCTGGGTGTGGTGGTGGGTTGGGGTGGGTCACGGGGGGAGGGTGGTTTTGATTCTTTGTTTGTGCTTTGTCGGGGTGGGTGGGGGTTTTTGGGGGGTATGGGACTGTTTTGGGTTTGTATGTCTTTCATATGATTCTGTATATTGTTGCATGTTTATCATTAAAAATTTCCCCCATCCTGGTGCTATGGTATCTGCCCCTGTGTAGGAGTACCAGGCTCAACTATATCCCCAGGATGCAGCAGACCTCACCTCAGGGGTCCATCCCCCATCCTGTCATGTGATCTCTGTCACTTCCTGTTTGCAGTTCCAGAGGGAGGTTGGTGGCTTCCTGAGCTCGTGCTGAGGCCTTGGTCTTTCTGCTTGCCTGAGCCTCGATGTCGGGTCCTGGGCCGCCTCCGGCGGGAGAGGCCCAGGGCCAGGGGCCTGCCAAGCCTGGTAGGCCCCTGCCTGTTGTCTCGGAGCCTGGCTCTGACATGGGATCGGTGCCCCAGGTGGGGGCCCCTGGTTACCCAGGTAGGACTGCGGTAGGCTGCAGGGGAGGGACCCACACGCCCAGGGGGATGGGCCAGCTACCCCCTGGAGAGGGCCCGCTTTGCCTGGCCGGTAGGGGTGTGGGGGCTGGGTGGTGGCAGGGGGAGGCCCTGGGGAGGCCCTGGAGCTCTGTTGCTGGCCATCCGGGCAGTGCTGGTGGTGGTGGTGGTTTTCCCCCTCCGCCTCGGGTCCTGGAGGAGGCCTCTACCTCCTCTAGTGAGGATGAGGCGGAGGGGATGGGCCCACCACCTTTCCTGGGGCCCGCAAGGGCTCCAGATGAAGTGGTGGCTGCAGTACGGATGCTTCGGGGCTTTCAGGAGGAGGCGACCCTGCTACAGGCCCGGCTCTCTCACTTAGAGAGTATGCAGGCTCTTGTGCCTGCGGAGGGATGGCCGGAGTATTGCCGGCAGGTAAGAGAGGTGAAGCGGGCCCTAAAGAGTAGGCACCGCTGGATGGCTTATATGAAAGAGCAAGGATGTGGGTCCCTTGGGGAGATCTACCAGCATCGCGATCGCTGGGCAGATATTGGCACCGCAGTCCGGGGGGGGCCCTCCGGGGTTGGTAAGGTGAGGGAGCCCCGGTATCCACCTTTACAGTTCCTGCCTCCAAGAGCTAATAGAAGAGGGAGTTGGCATGCAGAGGCTTGCAGTTCTATTCGTGGTGCTACTTACCGGGATGGAGTTGGCCGGTCCTTGGCTTTGGAGGGTTCTGCTTCTGCATTGGGAACTGTCCTTTCTGCTAGTCAGAGGGCTGCCGAGGTTTCCCCCCTGCACTCTGCGGGGTTTCAAAATGGCGCTTCGGAGTCTGTTGGAGGTGTTCCCAGTTCGTGTGAGGTGGCCGGCGGGGGTTTGGTGTTTTCACTGGCTGCCCCTGGTGCTGAGACCCCCGGTCCGGTTGGTGGCCTGGTTCCAGAGGCTGGAAGTGGGGGAGCTGCTTTGCGCCCCGTCGGAGCTGTTTCGCCAGCCCTCCAAGGGCTGCCGACTTCGCGTTTCTCTGCCGGGGTTTCCCAAGATGGCCGCCAGGACGTCTTGTGTGCTGACGTCATTCCTGCACCCGATCTGGATCCACTGCGGGGGGTTTTCCCGGAGCAGGACCTGTCTACAGGGCTTTCCCCGACTGAACTGTGTCATCAAGATGGCCGCCGAGGGGTTCCTGATGTCACTTCCGGCCCAGCCGGGAAGTCTGCGATCTGTGCTTCTTTGCCCCTCTCTACGCCCCGGTCTGTGTGGTCGGAGCCTCTGGAAGTCCCGGTTTCGCTCCCGCAAGGTTCGCTGGATGCACCGTTGCCTCAGCTGTCTGTTCCTGCCTCCTTTGATTTTCGGCGGCGTCATCGTGGATCCCAGGATGTCCTGTCAGATGGCTGCCGTTCTGCTGCTGCTGCTGCTATTGGGCAAGGGGGGCCTTCTCCTGCTGTTACCCCGGGCTCCCCCGAGGCTCCGGAGGTGAATTCCTGCCTCGGGGAGTGAAGATCTCCAGCCAGCTTCTGCATCGTGCCTTCCTCGGGGACAGGGGGAGTCTTGTCCTGCTGCTTGTTCCCTGTCTCCTTTTGTCCGGAGTGGAGCTCTGCCTGCCACAGGAACTGTGGGGGATGGTTCTCCTAGGGCTTCCCCTAATCGGGCCGCTCTATCAGACCGTCGGCAGCCGTGCCATGGGGGGGGATTGCAGGGGGAGGGGCTGTGTCCGGGTGCTCCTGGGCTGCATGTCTCCTCGTTGAGGGGACAGAGCAGCTATTCTGGATCTTCTGTCGTGCCTGCTCTGGGGGAGCAGGATGCACGTCTGGGAGGGGGAGCTGGGTCCCTGCAAAGGTCCTTGTGTTCCGGATCCTGTCCTACGGAGGGGACCGGGGGTGGCTCGGCTCGCGGGACGGCAGTCCCTGCTAGAGCCCGGGCTGGTGAGCAGCTTATCCAATCCACGGAACAGCCACAACCGCTGCGGTCTGGGTCCACTGGGGTCACTGGAGGCAAGGTAAGTCTTGGGGAACAAGGGGGGGAGGGGGGAGGGGGGTTGGGGGGGCTTGCCTTGCTCCCGGGGGCCCCAGGGGACCCAGTGGATGGGGGGTTGTCGGGTGGTGTTGCGCTGCAAGGGGCTGATATGGTTCTCCAGCAGCATCTGGACCCTGCTTTAACAGCAGAGGGGTGTGTGGCTCCGCCAGCACGGCCTTCGGAGGCAGAGGGTAGTGAGCCGGGGGAAGCTCCTGGAGGGATTGTCGGGCTGGAGGAGCCTGGGGGAGCCAGGATGGTGGGTGGTCGCCCCAGGGAGGTGGGTGCGACTGTGTGTGGGGGAGGGGGTGGGAACAACATCCTTCCTGTGGTGGTGGGGGAGACCCGGATTACGGCTTTGGAGTTCGGAGGGGGGGTTGGGGATGCTGGGGGGATTGCGGGCCTGGAGGGGCTCACCGAGGAGGAGCTCCAGACTGCCCTGTTGGAGGCTCTGGGAAGCCAGGACGGCCAGGAGGGGGCGGCCCGGGCCGTCCATATTGAACAGCTCCTGGAGTCCCGACAGGGAGCCTTGGGGAGGGGGGGGGTTGGGTGGAGGATCACCGGAGGGGGGGTTGGTACGTCTCCCTGCCTCCGTCCCAACAACATTGGTGGTCCCCAGTCCCGCCGAGACCCCTTCAGCAATGGTTGGCGCCCCTGGGAAGTCCCGGGATCTTCCCAGAGGTCGGTCCCCCGGGCCTTCGGGGTCGCAGCAGGCAGTGGGGGGTCCCGCTGCTGCTCCAGCGGGGCCCTCTCGGTCGTTTGCGGAGGCCCTGAAGGGGCCTGCGGGGTCTGCTTCTGTGGGAGGGGGTGGGGGAGCTCCTCCTCGGAGAGGTTCTTTTGGGGGAGAGGGGGGTGGGGGAGGATTGCGCGGAGCGGGGGGTGAGACCAGGCGCCGCAACGTGGCGCAGATCCGGTGGGCCGGGGAGGGGCCCCCTCCGGCCAGGGAAGAGGTCCTGAGGATGGTCCTTGGGCTGGGGTTTCTCCCAGGGGACCTGTATGCCTTCATCCACATGAGCAACAGCGTGGAATACGATGTTAGCTTCATGCTGAGACGGGGGCTGGAGGTCTTCTGGGACAAATACCAGCAGCAGAGGGGGCAGGGGGGGTGGGTCAACTTTCGCGTTGTGCCTGTCTCTCGCCAGGGGGCGGTACCTGTGACCATCCTGGTACGGAATGAGTCGCTCCCAGGGCAGGACATTCAGTTTTGGCTGTCGCGTCATGCGGTGCTTCTCGCACCCCTGGTTAAGGGCGCTGGGCCCCTAGGGGTGTGGGACGGGTCGTGGAAAGGTCGGATCCGTTTGCGTGAGGTGGGTAACGTCGTGCAGCACGTGCCCTCGGCCGGTTTCCTCGGTCGGGATCGCATCTTGTGCTACTACCCCGGGCAACCTCGCGAGTGTCACCGCTGTGGCTCATTCCGTCACTTGAGCATGAACTGTCCCGAGCAGGTCTGCACTCGTTGTGGTGGACGGGGTCATGCCTCGGCCGGGTGTTTGCTCATTCGCTGCAACCTTTGCGGGGAGTTGGGCCACCCCTTTGCCCGCTGCCCCTCCGCGTCACACAATGGACCGGGGGGGGTTGCCGTCACTCCACCTCGGGCTCCTGTGCGGGAGGAGGTTATGGAGGCCCCTCTCCCTCAGGAGGAGACCGGGGGCCCTAGTGCAGAGGAGTCCATCGAGCCGAGGGAGCCACCCGGGGAGGGGATTTGGGTAGGTCGGAGGAGAGGGTTGATGTGGTGGAGGTTGCTGTTGCACAACAGGATAGGGGGTTGCGGGGGGTGCCGCCTGAGGAATGGACTACGGTCCCTTCCAAGGGTAGCAAGTCCAAGAGGAAGAAACGGGAGAGACCTCCCCATTGCTGGAGTTAGAGCCCGTGTTGGACGTCAATCGTTTCGTCTTCTTGGCTACTGATGTGGCTGAGGCAGATGAGGGCTTGTCTGTGGAGGCAGGGCCTCCTGTGCGGCGCTCGGTGCGGTTAGCGGCGGAGGCAGCTCCTCTTCCTCAGCGGCGGCCTCAGAAGGCCTCGAAGGCACGCCGCAGTCAGGGTCCGCCGAAGAGCATGGAAACTGGCTCCCGGCCTCCGGTAGTGGCCCTGGAAAAGCTGCCGGGGCGGGTGAGGGAGGACAAGCGTTTGCCTCCGCGGTTGGGTGCTGGGCCTTCGCAGGAGCCCCCTGCTGACCCAGCCGCCCCGGCCTCCCCCGCCAGGGTGGGCACTGTTTTGTTGTCTCGGTCTCTGTCTGGGGACGGGAAGGGGGAGGAGGCACCGGTGGTGGACCCCACGGAGGAGGTCATTCCTCCGACCCCTGACCTGTTTTTGCCCCCTCATTCCGTGGGGACTGGACTTGCCCTCGCGACAGCTTTGCCTGGTGGTCGCGAGGGCGCTAGCACCCGCTGGAGTGACTGGGTCGAACAGGAGGAGGAGGAAATCCTCGAGGTGGTCGACGTGGATCGTGAGGAGTTGTTCCAGCTTGCAGGCTTGTCCTGCAAGCGGGATTCCGGGGATCCGGGGGTTGGTGAGAAGAGGAGGAAGGGGTCACTACACACGAAATAGGTATGGCGTGCACTCCTGCATTCTCGTGCGCCACTATCAACGTGGCTAGCATTTTGACAGACCAGGCGCGGGCTTCGGCCTATGATTTTCTTTCCACGAGCGGGCTGGATGTCATCTTTGTGCAGGAGACCAGGCTCACCTCGCTCGCTAGCCTTCATCGGGCGAAGCGGGAGTGGAGGTGGGGTCCTTCGTACTGGTCCCTTGCGGCCCAGCCCTACGCAGGAGTGGCGGTTTTGTTCACGTCTAACCGATTTCAGGTGCAGTACGTGTGGGAACTGGAGCAGGGCCGGTGTTTGCTTTTAGACGGCTTCTGTGGGCCTCACCGGTTTCGTTTTGTGGTGGTCTATGGCCCCCAGTCTAGGTGGGAGCGGAAGGCCCTTTTTAGGGTCATTCGCCCTTACTTACACACCTCCCGTTTGGTGGTCCTGGCAGGGGATTTTAACACCACCACCTTGCGTCAGGACCGAGGGGGGGAGCATTGCCCTCCGCATTACGATGGCCATTTTCTGGCTGAGGTGACCCGGATGGCCGATCTGGCGGACGTTTACCACCGGGCCTTTCCTCGGTCACCGGGTTATACCTATTCCCGGGGGACCTGCAGGAGCCGTATCGATCGGATATATGTGAGCGCTCGGGTGGAGTGTTCCCCGCCGCAGCTGCAGGCGGTTGACTTCTCGGACCATTGCGTCCTCTCCGTGTCCTTCCTGGCTCACGAGGAGCTCAGCAGGGGTCCTGGCCTGTGGCGACTGAATGTGCAGTTGTTGGCAACATCAGAGGTGGTCCAGGAGTTCTTGGCCTTTCTCGCAGACCAGGAGACCCTGTTGGGCATATTTCCTTCCCGTGGCGCTTGGTGGGACGAGGTGAAGATGCGTGCCCGCGAACTCTTCCGCTCCCGGGGCACCTCCATTGCTCGGTCCCGCTACCTCACCTATACTGTCCTCCGGAGGTCGCTGGACCGTTTGGTGTCTCGAGGGGCAGCGCGGGAGGAGGTGGAGGAGGTGCGCGTCCAGCTCCGTGGCCTGCTTTACGATCGCCACGCCTCCCTTTGCTTCGAGGGGGCGGCCGGTAGGGTCTCCCCCCCTGACCCCTTCCTGACTTGCAGGGAGAAGGTTAAGCGTAGGGAGGTGATGGCCCTGCGGGGCGCGGACGGCACCTTTCACACCTCTCAGGAGGACCTTTTGCGTATGGTGGGGGAATACTTTTCCGACCTGTTTGGGGATCGTCCCGTAGACCTCACACGTATCCGTGAGTATTTGGGCCTTCCCCCGGTGTATTCGGCTGTGGTTCAGGCGCAGGTCGATGCACTGGCTGCTCCGATTCAGCAGGTGGAGGTAGAGCGGGCGATTCGTGCCATGCCGTTGGGGAAGGTGCCTGGGCGCGATGGGCTCCCGGTGGAGTTCTATCGTACTTTCATCGCCCAGCTGGCCCCCTTCCTGACCTCCCTGTTTCAGGAGATCATGGATACGGGGTTTCTCCCGCGGTCATTTCGCGAGTCTGTCCTGTTGCTGCTCTCCAAGGGGACGGACGATAGCTCCTTGGACTGTTGGCGGCCGCTCTCTCTGTTGAACGCGGACCGGAAGATCCTGGCCAAGTGTTTGGCCAACCGACTGGTGGAGGTGTCGGGTGTTTTGCTGTCACCTTCCCAGTATTGTTCGGTTCAAGGGAGAGGGGTTCTGGACGCCGCCGTCACGGTTCGGGAGATGGTCGAGAGAGGCCGGTCTGTTCAACGGGACCACTGGTTGGTCTCCTTGGATCAGTCCAAGGCTTTTGACCGGGTCAATCACCGGTACCTGTGGGTGGTGCTTCAGTACTTCGGCCTTCCCGCAGGTTTCCTTTTCGTCTTGCAGGTGCTGTACCGAGGGGGGGTGAGCTTCCCGTTTATCAACGGGTGGCTCGGACGGCCTTTTCGTGTCGCCTCGGGGGTGCGGCAGGGGTGCCCTTTGAGCCCCCTGCTGTATGTTTTCTCCCTCGACCCTTTCCTCAGGAGACTGTCCTCGGGTGGGTTGCGAGGCCTGGAGGCGCCTGGTGCGTCTCCGGTGTCCGTCGTGGCCTACGCCGACGATGTCTCGGTTTACGTGGACGGCACCGAGGGGGTGGAGGCCCTGCGGGAGGCCGTGGAGGAGTACTCGGAGGTGGCCCACTCTGTTGTTAACCACAGCAAGTGCCAGACGCTGTGGTTGGGCCCCTCGGAGGCCTCCCCGCCTTCCTGCGCCCCCTTTCCTCCTCCTCAGGGGGAGATCCGCGTTTTGGGCCTCGTCTTCGGTTCGGAGGACTGTGCGGTGTCCAATTGGGCTCGTTGTGTTGAGTCTGCACGGTGTCGGGTGCTGCGGTGGAGGGGGCGGCGGTATACGTTTGAGGAGAAGGTCACCCTCCTCAAGACGTTTCTGCTTCCCCTCTTTCTGCACGTGGCCACGGTCTTCGTCCTTCCGTCGTCCTGTCAGGCGTCCGTCAGTGCTGTCTTTTTCTGTTTTCTGTGGGGTAACCGCATGAACCCTGTCCAGCGCAACATCGTTTGCCTGGGCCGGGAGCAGGGCGGTTTGGGTATGTTGCACCCCCTTGTCTTCCTGTCCGTCCTGTCTCTCGCGTTTCACCTGAATCGCATGCGGGAGGGGGGTGGGGTTTGGTGGGTGGCTTCCTACCGGGCATGGTATTCTCGCTTCTGGGAGCAGTGGGAGGGGGCGTCCTCGGTCCCACGTGTGCGTCGGAGCAGGGAACAGGCCCCATCGTATGTGTTTCAGATGGTGGGGCTCCTTCGGCGGTGGGGGGTGACCGACCCGCTCGCCCAATCTCAAGGGCGGAAAGGCTTGTATCGGATGGTTCTCGCCTCCCACTTTCAACCACGGTGGGCCCTGCGGGACTGTCCGGCGGACGTGATGCAGCGGGGCCTTCAGCAGTTGAACTCCCCTCGGCTGCCGAAGAAAGTTCGGGATGTGGCCTGGTTGTCTTTCCACGGGCGGTTGTACGTGAGGGACAACCTCAAGTACAGGTCACAGGCCGAGCGGAACTGTCCGAGGGCGGGTTGTGAGGAGCAGCCGGAGACCATGGACCATTTCCTCCGGCAGTGCCCTTATAATGTCGAGGCCTGCCGGTTGGTGTCCGCTGCTCTTCACCTGCCCGATCTTGCCCTCCTCACGTATGCGGAGTGGGTGTACGGGGCCTGGTCCTTTCCCCCAAGGCAGGACTCCGAGACCCTCTACCTCGTCACGGCCGTAGTGCGCTACCACCTGTGGCGTGCGCGCGGTTATGCCTCGGCCCGGGGGTTGGTCCTGCCCCTCGACGAGGTGGTGCGGGACATTCTGGAGGACGTGTCCGGCATGGCGCAACGCGAAAGGGGGGTGGTTGCGGCTCATCGTTGGGAGCGTCTGTGGCGTCACCTCACCCTCCGTCCCCCGTGAATCCGGGGGTGGGAGGGTTCGGGCTACAGGGTAGTCCTTCGTTTCTTGTGGGGGGCTAGGGATGGGGAGTCCTTGGGGTCCGGGGAGGGGGGGGGGTTTATAATAGCTGACCTCCCTAATACGTGCATCTTGCTCCACCATCCGGCGTCATCAGGGGTTGGTTTTTGTTTTTTTTGGTTTGGTTAAGTGTTTATTGTTTCATTGTCTTGCTTTGCTTCTTGTTAGTGGGAATTTGTTGGGAGGTGGGCCAGGGGCTGCCTTTATTATCGTTTGCTTTTGTTTCTGTAGGGTGGGAGTGGGTCAGTTCGGGTGGGTGGTATGTGTGGGGAGCGGGTTTTTGGGTGGGTTTGGGGTGGGGGATGGAGGGTTTTGTTCTATGGGCTTGATGAGGTGGATATATTTGGGGGGAGGGGGTGGGGGTCTGTTGGGATTTCCTGTATTTGTTTGTATGGGACTGTGTTGGATATTGTTGGGGGGTGGGGATTTGGTTGGGGTGGGATGTTATTTGATGTCTTATTGCTGTTTTGTTTTCTTTCTTTTCTTTGGGATGGGTGGGGGTGTTGGGGGAGCTGGGACCTTTTGCTCCCGGACTTTATTGACTGTGCTTTTGTTGGGGTGGATGGGGGTTTTGGGGCAGCTGGGCATTTATACTACAGACATTGCTGCGTTTTGCTTTTTTTGGGGGGGGGGGGGTTTTGGGGGAGCTGGGAGTTTTGGACTTTTGCTTTTGTTTCTTTGTTTTCAATTGGACTGATTTGTGCTGCTGTTTGGGGGGGTTGGGCACGGGGGGTTGGTTTGCCGGGTGTGGTGGTGGGTTGGGGTGGGTCACGGGGGGAGGGGGGGTTTGTTTCCTTGTCTATGCTTTGTCGGGGTGGGTGGGGGTTTTGGGGGGATTGGGACTGTTTTGGGTTTGTGTGTTTTTCATTTGTTTTTGTATATTGTTGCTTGTTTCTTATTAAAAATTTCCCCCATCCTGGTGCTATGGTATCTGCCCCTGTGTAGGAGTACAAGGCCCAACTATATCCCCAGGATGCAGCAGGGAGCACTGCAGAGGCCCACCTCCCATCCCAGCAGTAGCTGATGGGCACTGGCAGATGTGTGGAGATGGTCCACACATGTGCGCTGTGTCTGGATTGGAGGGGCTCGCACACAGGGCAGATAGAGTCCACGCCAGACATGCATGTGCAGTGCACACATGGGAGTGGCCCTGGAAAAAGCATGGGGCATGAGCGTCCCACACAATAGGGGCAGGCACCTGTTGCACACAGAGATATATATGTAGTGCGTCCGAGGCCTCTAAAGGGTGTGTGTCCGCTAATGCCCATGCATGTTGTCTACCCAACAGGTGGAGGACCTGCGGAAGAAGGCCCGTGAACTGCGGGCGAGGTACCCACGCTTCATTGCACGGGTACAGCGCGACCGGATGGCGCAACGGGATGGTGAGTGACGTGACATGGCCCTGTGGGGCAATAGCTGGCAGATCCATGGGATGCATGTGACTGTTGTGGCTGATGTGTGTCCATGGAGATGATTCGTGTTCCCCTCTCCCACAGCGGACGCACGTGATGATGTGGCAGCAGCAGGGCTGGAGGTGGTGGACGGCACAGTGGGGCTGGAGGAGGCCGACGCCCCTGTGCCCATGGAAGATGACAACAGCGGGGGTGGCCAGGAGGAGAGCGCCGCTGGACACAGCAAGAGGGAGGATGGGGAGGAGGAGGGGGGGCGGGAGGGGATGAGGAGGGGGAGGGGGCGGAGGGGTGGGGCGGAGGGGTGGAGGGGGGTGTTGTGGTGGGGCTCCAGGGGCCAGAGGGGGATCAGGTGGGTGAGGTGGGGGTGGGGCAGGCGGCGGATGGGGGGCACGGGAGGCTGTGGGTGGGGCAGTAGAGGGGGTAGCGGGGCTGGGGAGGGGGAGGGGGTGGCAGGGGATGCAGTGGGGGCGGGGGCTGTGACCAGTGCCCAGTGGCACAGGCCACCACAGGGCAACGGGGGCACCAGCGACCTGCCCCATGATGCCGGTGAAGCACACCTCCTGGACGTGTGTCTGCCACACATAGCCGCTGACAGGCACACCGTGCATGCAGCCATACAGACATGGGGAGATGTGTGTCTGTGCGGCTGCGTGTGTGGGCTGCACCTGGCTGCGGCTGTGCGTGCCCAGGTGCACGCCCAGAGGCAGCACACTGTCATCATGGGGCAGGTCCTGGCAACCCAGACCGTGGTGGCTGACCGGCTGGGCAGGCTGGAGGAGCACTGTGCAGGGGGCGCACCCAGCCAGCCATCACATGATGGGGGTCCCCAGAGTGTGTAGTGCGAGGGTACGCATGGCACACCCACCCTGTGCCGGCCCGTGCCAAGGCCTGGCATGCCCACCAGGGACAAGGAAGGCAGGGCCCCTACCAGACAGGGCCCCCCAGCTATGTATATAGTTAACCTCTGTGAATAAAGTTGTAAACAGGTTCCACATACCTATGATGGCCAGATGTCCCTCATTGCTATGTGTCAGTGTTGTGCGAGTGACGTGTGTCTGTGTGCACTACAAAAGGTGAGAGTGGAATTGAACCAGTTAAGGGCGGCGGAGACAGCATTTTCCCGACTAAATTGCAGCAGAGGTGGAATGAAGGGGAGAACTGAGCAGGGGGGAGAATGGCCTGCAAGCTGAAAGCATGACGGCAGCGATCCACGATAGGAGGGGTGCATAACCCAGAGGGGACAATGGTGTATACGGCGGAGGACATTAGGAAGGCCTTTGTAGTGTATCATACAAAACTCCTCAGTGGTGAGGTGCGAGGGGAAGGGAAGATGGGGGAGGAGTTTGTGGCGAGGTGTAGTCTGAGTAAGCTCACGGAGGGTGCGGTGGGAGAATTGGGGAAGCCGGTGACCTATGAGGAGGTAAAGGGAGCGGTGAAAACCTTTAAGGATGGGAAGGCTCTGGGCCTGGATGGCTACATGGCAAACTCTTATAAGGTCATGCAGGGTGAGATAGGGGGGTTGTCAATGGAGGTCCTCAATGGAGTGCTGCAAGGGGCGGGACCACCCCGGTCTATGGAGGAGGCGGGTACAACGATTCCTCCTAAGGAGGGGAAGGATCATACTGTCTGTGGAGCGTACCGGCCCATCTGGCTTATTAATGTGGATGCTAAGGTGTTGGCTAAGATTATGGCGGGTAGGCTGCAGAAAGTACTGCCGAAACCTGTGCATAGGGACCAGACGGGCTCATTACAGGGAGGCATGGGGGCAATAACATTCGGAAGCTGTTAGATGTTATCTGGCCTTTGCAAACAACAGGGAGGGAGGCAGTATATCTGTCGGTTGACAATGAAAGGTATTATGAAAAGGCACAGTGGGGAGTTATGTTGCAGGTGTTGGACAAGGTAGGGGTGGGAGAGTCATCCTTAAGGAGGGTGAGAGCGCTGTATGCTTGTCCACGGGTGCGAATACGGGTGAACGGGGGATACCCTGAGAGCATTGGGCTGGGCAGAGGAACAAGGCAGGGGTGCCCTTTGTCGCCACTATTGTATCCCTTGGTTATCGGACCATTGGCAGCAAACGTCCGCAGTCAGGTAGATATTGGTGGAATTGAGGTGCAGGGGCAGCTCAGTAAGGTAGCACCTTTTGCGGATGATGTTATTCATACTTTGGGGCACCCTTTGGTTAGCCTTCCAAATTTGCTAAAGCCAGTAGTGCAGTATGGTGAAGTGTCGGGCTATCAGTTGAACATAGATAAGATGGAAATATTGAGTTCTAATTTGGATAAGGGGTTGGAGGAGAGGTTGAGGGGCACATTTCCATTTAAATGGGTGCGTGGTGGTTTTCAGTATGTGGGGATACAGTTGGGAGCAGCTCTAGACTGTGTACAGGAGTGGAATTAGAAACCCCTGATGGTGGCGATAGGGAAGGACGTAGAAAGATGGAGGGGGCTCCACCTGACGTGGATGGGGAGAATAGCTACAATAAGGATGAATGTGCTACCACGGAGTTTGTTAGTCTTTATGGCCCCACCGTCTAACGTGCCGAGGAAGTGCCTTAAGAGGATGCAAGACCTGATAATGAGGTGCATTTGGGAGGGCAAGAGGGCGAAGGTAGATAGGCTTGCCATGTTTCGACTGCAGGAGGAAGGGGGGCTGGGGGTTCCCAATTTGGACAACTATTACGACAACGCACAGCTTAGGGCATTGTTTGTGTGGAGAGAGAGGGGGGAAACCACGCAACGGAGTAGGCAGAGGGAGTGTGTTTGGAGGCAGTGGTATGGGGTGGGGAGGGGAAAGGGTCGGGTAGGGGGACGTGAACCCGTACCAGAGGTTAACTTCACAAATATGGGGAAAATGGAAGGGCTATTTACTGCAAGGGAAGAGCCTGCCCCGGGCCACATACGTACAGAACATGGGTGCCTTCGCCCCGGGGAGGTGGGGGGGGGGGGGGGAGATTACAACGTTGGGCCGAGAAGGGGTTGGAGAGGGTGGGGCAGGTGGTGGATGCGATAGTGGGGTTATGGTCTTATGCAGAGCTCCAAAAAGAGTTTGGGGTGAGGGATACCGACCTTTATGCATATATGCAGCTCTGGTACTATCTGCAAAGGCAGGGGGTTCAGAGGGATCTACAGGGCTGGCTAACGGAGTATGAGGGACTGATGGACCAGCAAGGTTCAGTGAGGGGTCTGGTGGCCGAACTGTAGCGCTTACTGAATGCAGGGGCAGAGGGTAAGGCCCGATGGCAGGAACAGTGAGAGGGGGAATTGGGGGGTTCCTGGGAGGTGGAGCGGTGGAAGCCCATCTCTGTAGGGGAATGGAGGCTTGCATGGGGGACGGCTCCAGTAGAGAGCTCTCTTAAATTTAGGCTTAGGTTGCTCTGGACCAAAGCTAGGCTCCACCGTATTTAACTGGAGCAAGCGGATACCTGTTGGAGGGGGTGTGGGGAGAGGGGTGACCTTTTACATATAGTGTGGGGATGCCATAAGGTGCAACCCTTGTGGAGGGAGCTAGAAGGTTTTATAGAGGGGCTACAGGGATACGGATGGAAGTAGGCCCAGCCCACGTGGAATTGCTGAAGGGGGAGGGGGATGGGACTTGGGGGAGGTGCTCTCTTCTCGTAACTATTGTGTGGGAGCGGCTAGACCGGCCATTTTACAAAAATGGAAGAGTGCGGACGTACCGAAGATGAGGGAAAGTATTGAAAGGTTGGTGTTCCTGTGGGAGATCAGTAATGTGGGTGCACGTGGGTGAGCTAAGATGGTACAACATGAGGATACCTGGGGGGGATGCAAACTGGAGGGAGGGGGTGGCCAGCTTTGGATGCGAAGTAGGGGGATACACAAAGAGAGGGGAGGGGGGACAGGGGTTCGGAGTAGTACCCATCCTGGGAAGGAAGGGGGGGAGTAGAGGGGTTTGGCCTGTCAGAGGGAGGGGAGGGGGGAGAGTGGGTGGAGGGAGTTATTGGGAGTTATTGGAAGCACAGGATGCCGGGGGCGTGGATGCAGTGGAGTGGAGTGTGGATGGTGTGACTGTTGTGCCAGGTGGGTGGTGGATATACCCTACGGGGCTTACTATGGTACCAGGGGGGCTTAAAGGGGGGCATAGAGGGGTAGGAGGATGGTGTGGCCACGGGTGTAAAGGGTGGTGTGGGGGGGCAGGAAGGGGCGGCAACCTATGGAGGGGGGGAGCACCAAGGAGTCGCCAGGGGCCCATACTGGGCAGTTGGCGGTGGGGATGCGATGGGGGAGGGGATCGGGCCACTTGGTTAACCGAAGGTTGTGACATGTACAATTAACAGTTTGGTTCGGTTCAGTGTGGTGGCAGCGTGCCATGTGGATACCCATGTGGGACACACAGTGCACCTATCCTGGCCCATGAACATCAGGAGTGTCCGAGCGTCCCAGGGGATTGGCCTATGGGGTCGGGGCGCCTCCATGGCACACACAGCGCAATAACCCAGGGACGGTGTACAATGTACCAGCAGTGCGCTACCAGTGTGCTACCAGGGTTGGGCGTGGGGACAGGTCAGACAGCATGCACAGGTGAACAGACGTTGTGGCAAGGAGGCCTATCAGTGGTATGAGGGGGGGCCAGGTGACAGGGGGGTCACCCTTGTACAGGGTCCCCTCGTACATGCAGCTGGGTGGGAATGACACATACACCTCCGGGAAGATGATGGCCTCCACCGGGCCATCACCGCAGGGTCCCCGTGTTGGATGGATGGGGGAGGTGCACAGAGCATGGAGCACCATAGGCAGGGCATGCTGCATGTATGCAGGTGGGGAGGGCAGGCCGATTGTCACCACCTGGGTGGGGGGGGGGGGGGCCGAAGCCAGAGCCCTGGAAACAGCAGCCGGGCCCAGAATATGATAGGGTGAGCCAAGATGGGAACTGGGCCGAGGGCAGATGCGGCAGCAGCAGAGGGGAAGGGGGAGCAGGGCGCCAGAATGCCACAGGCCGGAGCACAGCCACAGGCTGGAGGGGTCGGACCGGTGCAGAGCAGAGCAAGGCCACGGATCCCCCAGGAGTGGGGACCGCTAAGTGGGACATAGCATGTCCACAGGAGGGTTGGCAGCCACACACAGGAGGGATACCACGCTCACCTGGGAGGCTGGTAGCTGGGGACAGTGCGAAGGACAAAGAACCTGGGCCTATACAGCTGGGGGAGCTTGCGGGACTCCTAATAGTGGAGGGCACTATCATGGGACTGTGCTCTGTGCGATGCTCCAGAGCCTGCAGAACACGGATGAAACATGCCAGTCCTGTGAGGGGGTGCACCAGGGAGGGGTACCCATAGTCCCCAGGCTGGTGGCCCTGATTACCCCCTGACGCTGGGGGGACAGTCATCATGACTACGGATTCACAGCTGGAAACGGAGATGAGGCTACTAAGCACCTGCTGCAGGGACGAGGGCACTGGGGTATGAACGTAGCCTCTGTAACAGAGCTTTATCCTACCCCGCATCGTATTCGTAGGTCACAGGTACCTGTTGCTGGTGTGGGGCTATGCAATCGTGGGCAATGATGGTACCTGTGGTTACCTGCCACAGGCAGCAAGGCTAGAAAGGGGAACAACCTATCCCCGCTGCTACGGACCAGTGTATCCCGCACTATGGTGACCCCAGAAGCACACATTGCTGGGTGTTTGTGTGTTTCTGGGGAATGCTCCGTGTCCCTGAAACCTGGACACCTATCCTGTAGGTGGTGATACCGCACCATAGTGTAACATACATATCTGTCATGTGCCTCACCCTTGGCAGCCTGACTACATGTCCCCTGTGAGATGCACACATACCGCCAAGCAATGACTACCGATAGGTGAGAGAGGGCTGGTGATACACAGACCACGGAGCGGCCCTATGGTGACCCACGCCCCCTCGTAGCCAGGGGCGAGGGGTGGCCAGCGTGACAAGGTACACGGTCTGATGTCTACCCATGGTGGCCACAGCTGGGGAAGGGGGGGACACAGGCCGGTTGCATCAGTGGCATGGGGTCGTTCTCTGGGGCGGACATGGGGGGGCTGTGAGTATAGTGGCCCTACACAAGCAACACAGGACACATGGCATCAGCTACAGCCGCTTGTGCAGCCAATTATTTTCCCCTCCCCCTGCCACGCCTTGTGCGGCCCCTCCCACACCCAGTGTGCCCTCCCCCTTTGCCGTCGCTGCTGCTGCTGCCGCTGCCGCTGGTGGTGGTGGTGGTGGTGTTGGCGGTGGCCACTGCTGTCCAGTGTGTGGTCCTCTGCTGCCGCCAGCAGCTCCAGGCTGGCAGCCATGCTCTGCGCCGATGAGGCCAGGTCCTGCACCCCCACCAGGATCCCCAACATGGTGCACTGCAGGCAGTGTGCCGCACGGCATTGGCGTCGCTGTTCCATGACCACTGCCCGCAGTACATGCCGTATACCTGTGGGGAAAGCAGGTTGTGTGCTGTGAGACAGGGAACCATCCACCACCTGTACAGAGGCATAGCCACCCTAACACAGTTGGACACTCACCCTCTGCATCCCTCTGTGCCACCGCTGAGTGCGCCTGCATCTCCCCAATCACCTCTGACCACTGCAGACAGCGCATCTTGCCTGGTCCGCTGGACGCCATCCACAGGCACCTCCCCCGGTCTGCAGTGGTGGGTGGTCACTGTCCGGTGCAGGCCGTGGGCCCTGCCTGCTGTCCTTCCCCGGGGGTGGGGATAGACCCCCTGCTCCCACATGGGCCTACCTGCCGTCGGCGGCACCTCTGGCACAGGGTCCACCTGGCAGCACGGGCCATGGTCCGTGTCATCTGGCGCCTCCTCTGTCGCATCAATGGAGCAAATGTCACCTGTAGGGCACAATGTTACATAGATCAGATGGGGCATGACTGCCTGTCTACCCCCGTCGCACCCCCCTACAGGCGCATGCATGTGGGTGAGCCGCATGGGTCTGGGCCAGGGCCCCTGTGCCCCCCCTCAACTGTAGTGCTCTATCCATGCTGGTGGCCCCTGTGCCCTGCACTACCAGGGCCCCCTCCCCCTTGCACGCTTCCCACGCGCCCCATGCAACCCCATCACTGCCTTCTCCCTGCAACCACTGATCATGGTAGGCACAGGAGCAGTGTGCCTCCCTGTTGCCATGTCACTACCTGTGTGGCCCTGCTGCCCCGCCAGCCCTGCACCGTATCCCCTGCAACACATTGTCCGCCTCTGCTGCTACTGTGGGCCTGTCCCCCTTGCCCTGCACCCATCCACTGCGCCGTGCCGCCCCCTGCCTACCGTCGACACCTCACCCCCCATGGGTCATGACCAGCAGCTGCCTCTATGCCAGTGTGGCCCCGGGTTCCCGATGAACCACGTCATGCCGCCCCACACCCATCCTTTTTCTGCCCCAAAACATGTGGGTGTGGTGTCTCCCACTGGTGCAGCTCACTCACACATACCGGACGTGGGTGTGCGCTGTGTCCAATGCAGGGGGCAGGCCATGGATGTACATTGGCCCAAGTCAGTCCGCCAGGTGCCGCTCAAGATCAGTTAGGTTGGCCACCTGTGCTGGGCCCCCTCCAGTGCCCTGTGCCCCATGCCTATCCCTGGCGAGCTCGGTCCGAATGTTTGCGCTTTATATCGCAGTAGCGCTTCCGTAAACTCTCCACATCCTGATGGGGTCCAGCTGCAGTTGCCACCGCTGCCTGCACCTCAGCCCAGCCCTTGGTGCGTGTGGCAATTGTCGTGGTGAGTGAGGTGTCCGAAGAGCAGCTCATAGTGCTTGAGGATGCTGGCCAGGAGGAGATCGTTCTCCTCCTGGCTGAAAAGCACCGCCCTCCTCTGAACTCCTATGGCAATGGGGTCCTGCGCCTCCTCTGCCCTTGTGCACCCATGGCCTCCTCACTGGGGTGTTTGCGGTGCCCCAGATGGGCCTGGCCTCTCATCATTCTCCCTCGCCATCAGGGTTGGGCACTGGTATGTGTGGTGTGTGCTCCGCTCCAGCCTCCTGTGTTCCTCTGTTCCTGCACTCCATACTTTTGCGGTTATGTGTGCTGAGGTGTTTTCCATTTTGAGCTTGCTATACGTATAGGGGTACCTTGGGTGTGGCTCTAAGCGCCTTGAGCATGGGCGCGCGTTATTGTGCATGCGCCATGCGGCGCGCGTTCATCTTGCGCACGCAGGTACGTGCCGTGTGGTGACGTAGCCTTGCATGCGTTACTGTGGACGGATGGCAGCGTTTTATAGTATCCTCCGTATTGGCACTAGTGCTGTGCACTGCACATACACGTGCACCTCCTACCGCCATTCGTGTTTCTGCTGCCTTACCTCAAATGATCTACAGGATCGCAATGTGGTTGTCGGTGCGCCTGTGTATGGGGATCCATGCAATATGGGGAAGCATGCAATTTGTGTCGCGCACATTATGTAGAACGCATCTGCATGCCAGTTGCATTGGGCGTCTAGGGTATTCCTGTGACGCAGTATCTTTCAAACCCTGCTGCATCACAGGGGACACACGTTGCTGCCTTTCGTAGGATGCATTGTGGGAATGCATGCTCCCGCGCGTGCTGCGTCGATGTGTACAGGGTGTTGGCCCATCTGGTTTCTGATGGACCTTCCTGGCTCACCAGGTGTGTATCGTACTGTGATTTCCATCCCGCCCCGCACCCTATAGCCCAGCCACCTGTCCTCCATCCTGTGTCTATCATGGCTCAGACTGTGAATGCAGGTGGTGCGGTGGTTGCATTGCTTTGAGCTGGCTGGGCTGCGGCTTCCGGAGGAGAGGAGATGATGTACCTGGGGCTGGGCACTTGGGCATGGGTGCTATCCCGCTGCAACTCAGGCCTGCAGCTGTAGGGGTCCACAGGTGGGTGTGGGAGAACAACGGTGCCGTAGGCGTGCTGAGGCACGGCCCCGCCTGCAATGCCTTACAGGCCAGGCCCATGCTGCAGGACATGAGAGAGGACCAGGTAATCTCCCTCTACCGGCTGGACACAGGGGCTATTAGGGAGCTCTACGAGGATCTCAGATCTGACCTAGAGCCCCAGACTGCCCGGTCACGTGCTATACCGGGATTGGCCAAGCTCCTGGCTGCCCTACAATTCTTTGCCTCTGGCTGTTTCCAATCCTCAGTGGCCATAGTGGGTGGGATGAGTAGGCCAACATTCTCTCGCTGTCTCCACCAGGTACTGAGGGCCATGGTCAGCCAGGTTGGGAATTACATTGCCATTCCCAATGGTAGGCAACATTGGGTGGCCCTGGGACAGGCATTCCAGTGGATTGCAGAGATACCACACGTGATGGGAGCTATAGATTGCACACATGTTGCCCTGGTCCCGCCCCGTGACAGGGAGGTTGTGTACAGCAACCACAAACACTTCCATTCCCTGAATGTGCAGGTGGTTTGTGATGCAAGTATGCGTATTCTGAATGTGGTTCCACGGTTCCAAGGGTCAGCCCATGACTCCTATATCCTGCAGCACTTGGCACTGTTTGGCCAGTTTGAGGCCGGACAATATGAGGACTACATCCTGCTGGGTGGGTATTCACCATATCTAACATGTGTCTACCGTATATGGTTGGCGGGGCACCATTGTCACCTGTGTCCTCTGCATGCCTGACATTGTGGTGGTATTTCCTGGTGCAGCCTATTGTGGGCCTCACACTACATCACACCCTGTCACCTGGAATGTGGTCACATACCTCTGTGCACTGCCACATGTCTCTCTGCCTACCATGTGTGTGTTAGTGCTTATCAGGGTGTCCCAGCACACATGTGGTGTGGGCTGTTCCCTGCCTCTACTGTTCACCTACCAAGCTCCCATGTCCAGGGGCACTCTGGCCACATATGGTACGTCCCCTCCATGGATGCGTGCGACACCTCTTGCTTGGCCATGGCTCCTGCACCTGGCCTAGTCCATACTGCATGGGCAGTTGTACATATGTCTGCCTGTGAGGTGTGTCCCTCTCCCACCCCATGTGTCACAGGTTTGTGCATGTGCCATCCGTGGAGGGAGGGGGAGGATTGGGGGCACAGAGCCATCCACATGGTGTACTGTATATATGGGGCCTCCTCTCTTTTGCAATGTAGGGGATGACACGTGTCTTGAGCTGTAGGCACACCTGCTATTACACATGTATGCTGCATGTCTGTCCACTTTATCCTGTCTCCACTGCCACTCCCACCTGGCCCCCCCGGGGGTGTGTTCCGTTGGCCTATGCTCTGTGTGCACTGTATCATGATGGTCACATACTTGCACAACTGCACATCTCTGCCCCTCCGAGTAGCCATGCCACTGGCAGACAGCTGCCCTCACAGCAGCCACTGCTGTTGTCTGGGCACAGGTTTGCGATGTGTCTTTGGGCATGGTACCATAGGTGTGCATTGCCCCCATTGGCCTTCCCTTGGGCTCTGGGACTCCCAGCATCAGACTCTGGTGGACTGCCATCATGGTTCAATGATGTGATGTCATATGTGTGTGTGTCCATGCTTCTCTGCTGTCCAGTTGGACATTGCTACATCAGTGATTCCATGGGTCCATCATCTCACGTGTGACTTTATGCCGTTTCTGTTTGCAGGTGATGCACGATATGGGTGTCGTGCCTGGTTGCTGACCCCTGTGCATTTCCCTCGGTCAGGTGCAGAGATGCGGTACAATGAGGCCCATGCCTCCAGCCGCTCAGTCATTGAGCGCACCTTTGGCATTCTAAAGAGTCACTGACTGTGGCAAAGATCATTCTGGCTTGTTGCATCCTCCACAACATTGCTCTCAGGCACAATGTTCCAGTTGATATTAATGAGGATCTCGGGGAAGATCCTGTGTGCCCTCCTGCACATGGCCGTGGTGACACACGTGAGGGGATGGCGGCCAGGCAACATCTGATTGAGGAGCTCTTCTCCTGTAAGTTCTGCATGTGTGGGGATGTGCTTATGGGTCATCATGTGTGAGCTGGTCTATGTGTTTCACGGCACTGTCATGCCATGTCTTTATATGTCTCTTGTGTTTTTGGATCCCCAGGATAGGCTGCTGTGTTTTGTCTCCCAGGGATAGGCTGCCGATACTGCCCAATGCTGTGGTAAATGTAGGGACTGTGTGTACGTCAATAAACATGCAGGTGACTGGGTGGGTGGACATACAGGTAGGTGTGCTGTGGTGGCAACACCACATGACAGATATATGTGTTTCCCTCTCCACTGTTCCTCTGGTGTTGCACATGTCTTTGGCTTACCACTCCATCCACCATATGACATGTTTGACAACATGTGACCATTGACTGTGCACATATGGGGGGTCTACATACTGTATCGAGTGCACATGTTACCAGGCTGTGTGTGTCTCCGGACACAGGGCATTACATCTGTTACACTGTTTGGGCGCACCGTACAGATGAGCTGTTTCACTCTAAGCTGTGTGAAGTGATTGCGCGCACGCACACACCTCAATGAGCAAGCGCACCATACTTACAAAACAGAGCGCACAAAAAGTACGGCCTCTGATTCTGCCAGAAAAACACACAGATGTCTTAAAATTTAAAAGTTATGATTGTTAATTTACTAGAAATGTTCCCGCTTCATTTAGTAATCGTCTATTTTCATTTAATTTGATTAAAAATCCAATATGGTTGTTGACTCCGATATTTCTGACGTGTAGTCAAATTTTAAAGTGATATAACTTCCGGAGTGCTCGTTATGTGGCGCAAAAAAATTTAACCTTCCTTCCAACCAACTGCTGGCACAGCTGATAGTTTTATGCGCAGCACAGCAACAGAAAATTAGCAGGGGAAACCATTGGTACCAGCCCTCACTTGCTATTGTAGCATTAGACAAGCTCAGGGCATGCACAAATGTCTCCACTTGTCCCTGATTGTCGACAGTCCAGCCAACTAGCAGCTTGCGGCCATGCTTACCTTGTCTCACGGTGTGTATGTCTCTGTGTTCTTTGGGGACGTGTCTACCATGATCGGTTACCTTCTGCTCCACCTCTGCCTTGTGTCTGGCTCAGGGATGTGTCTGGCACACACAGAGGGGAGCAGGTTCTCCTGCAAGTAATCAAGAAAGGAAACACAAAGAGCAGGAGAGTCGGCTATGAGATAAAAACTTCTTTAGTGTTAAAGGAAACCCCAACGCGTGCGGCAACGCCTTCCTCAGGGGGAGTATCTCCAATAATCTCTCTAATAAACCAACAGAATAAATATAAATAATTACGAATACTAAATGATACATGATAGTTAAAAGTATAAAAACAATAAAACAATAGGGACACCTGGCATGTTGTACTGAAATCCGGACATACAAAAACATTATTAAAAATAAAAACCATACTAAAAACATAACCATACCAATATAATAAACAAATAAATAAATAAATAATTCGCATTAATAAAAGCATATTGTGTAAGAAACTTTTGTGTAAAAACCTTTATGAAACACAACCCAAGCAACAACGCAGGGCTGAGGCGGAACATGGAGTAAACCAAACAATGGGTATCTCAAAATGATATGATAGGAAGCTAAAAAAGGGGGCAAATTGCAAGACATACCAGTGAGGAAGCTTCAGACTGCGGGAAAACAGCATCAAGGGCCACAGATAATTATATCAATAAAATATATTAAAAACGAACGATCAAATAAGTAGGGGGTTCTTATAAGCACAGTAAAAGTAGGAACAATAGGGGACATGAATGATAA